>PVKA01031721.1:0-25993 GCA_004027165.1 Ctenomys sociabilis | reverse complement strand
AGTGTGGAGACTCCTCAAAAGAGTAGGACTAGAAATCCCATTCAAGCCAGCTATCCCCCTACTGGGAATTTTCCCAAAGGATTTGGATACATTGTATCACAGAGATATATGTGTACCTATGTTTATAGCAGCACAATGTGTGATAGCAAAATCTTGGAAACAACCAAGATGTCCATCACATGAGGAATGGTTGAAAAAGGTGTGGTATTTCTATATAATGGAGTATTACTCAGCTATTAAGAATGATAAGTTTGAAGCATTTATACTGAATTGGATGCCGCTTGAACATATACTCATAAGTGAAATAAACCAGACACACATGTGTAAATACCGTATATTCTCCCTAGTATAACAAGTGAAAAGCAGAAATACAAAAGGAAACGTACAACAAGTAAAATCAGTTGAGCCAGATAAGGCAAAGTGAATGGCATATGCTGCAGGATACTAATCAGCTTTTCTTCTGGATGGTTAACAACCGAAGACCACAAGTCAGAGTCGGAGAAATAGAAGAGCCACAAGGCCAGCCAACATTTTGGCCCTAGCCTTTCAAGGTCAGCGAAGACTCAGGACATAGGAGAACCTGCACTGCAATATCATGAGACTCAGGTGATCTCCAAATTTTCTGAGCAAGGAGATTGTGGAGCCACAGAGGAAAGAGATTGAAGTTCTATAGTGTGCCTGGGGAGAGTCACATGAAGAGAAAACTTTCTCTCAGGCTCTCACAGAGAGCAAACTGGTCGAGCATTGGCCGTGACTCAGCCACATGGATGACACAGACAAAGGAACTACAGAATAATGTACAGGACTACAAGATAAACCCTGAGAAGACTTCAATGACCACATAGGATATATAAAGTTCTTGTGTTGGTATGTAAGTTTTGATCTACCTAGGTCTTAACCATCCAGCAGAAAAGTATAAAAGTATAAAAATGAAGTATACATCATGAGCCCATAATAATAAGCTGAGCTGTAAATGGATATGGTCGACAATTTCTTTGAATAACTCCCTATGTTTGCAGAATGCTGGACTGCGTTGGATTGTGGTGTCGAGTTCAAGCACCTAATGTAGTTGAATGTCAATGGAGTGCCCACTTTTGACAGGTGTAGACACCTGTCAAAAGGTTGTAGAAAGAAAAAATCATGATGTGTGTGTATAGACAGTACAGTTGGCATAGATAACGCTGTGCTTCTACATAATTCTATGAGAGGAGCCGGGTGTGGTGGCGCATGCCTGTAATCCCAGCACTTGGGAGGCTGAGGCAGGAGGATTGTTGTGAGTTCGAGACCAGCCTGAGCTACAAAGTGAGCTCAAGTCCAGCCTGAACTGCATAGTGAGACCCTGTCTCAAAAAGACAAAAAAAAAAAAAAAAAAAAAAAAAAAAAAAAAAAAAAAAAAAAAAAAAAAAAAAAAATAATTCTATGAGAGGCAAGATCTGCACTAATGGTGGTTGGACAGGATAGTATGTCGGCTTTTAGTGCTATGGTCATCCACTAGGTAAATAATTATTGAATTTTTGATATAATTCAGCTATTAAAAAAAAGATAAGTAAGCAACTACACTCTTAATTCACTGATAAGAGATATCTGCTAAAATAATATCTGTAAATATAGTATCATATATGCACCTTGTACAATATCAAAACGTTATGAAAACAGTTTGCAGTGTATTAATTCATCGACTCTGTATGGTTAAGGTGTCTTGAAACTGTCTGATTGACATTTGTATTTTAATAAAATAAAAATAAATGGAAAGAAAAAGACATGACTACCACTTTTATGCAGGTTAAATTTTCTTATCATTTAGGCTAATTTGTTTTAGTATTGTTCACTGCTACTAAAATCATCGAAATATTCATTTAAATTTCATATGCCAAAAGCATTCTAGAAAAACTAAAACTAAATTTTAAATGGGTTATGTAACTATTAGTTAGAAAATTCTGAATGGTATGGAATAATAAACAGAAATGCAAAAATCTTGAGCTACATTTTCAAAACCAGCAATTTAAAGAATCATACAATTATGGACTATCAATGATAGATAGATAGATAGATAGATAGATAGATAGATAGATAGATAGATAGATAGATAGATAGATAGATAGATAGATAGATGATAGATAGATAGCGATGATACACAGTTAGATACATATTGACTTAGATAAGAAAAATATTGTGTTCCAGCTGTATAGTAGACACATAACATTTCTCTCATTGCTAGGAAAAAATACCTGACACCTAAAATTAGGGAATGAAAGGCTTATTAAGCTCATAATTTGTGGAGGTTTCAGTTCATATTGTGTTGGCTCCAAGACAGAACTGCACATGGCAGAGGACAACAGTTCATAGTGGTAGCAAATAGCAATGAACAAAGGCAGGAGCATTGGCTGCAGCAACTAGCATGCCTCTCTCCCTCCTTTATGTTGTGTGCAGATTA
Organism: Ctenomys sociabilis; assembly: GCA_004027165.1. Classification (NCBI taxonomy): domain Eukaryota; kingdom Metazoa; phylum Chordata; class Mammalia; order Rodentia; family Ctenomyidae; genus Ctenomys; species Ctenomys sociabilis. The sequence goes on along the minus strand of PVKA01031721.1, from coordinate 23,559 downwards.
ACCACCCCGGGTGGTGTGGCACTCACACCCATAATCCCTGCCTTGGATCATGAATTAAGCACAAACTCTAGAAGCTGCTCCATGAGTGCATGAAGCTTTGGGGAGATATACAGACACAAACCATAACATTCTCTAATATCGTACATTTGTTTTCTCAAAGGATGAAATCACACTGTGTATACTAAGTGTGCCAGAAAACTAATTTTTACTAAAATCTAGAAAACAAAGTGTTCAAAGTGAGCTTATTGTTCTCATCATGCCTGATAATAAGTCTAAGAATTTTTTCATGTTATATTTTTAAGATGGAAAGGAGTCTTGGAATAAGATTTGTAATATAAGCAAATAAAGTTTGATTTAGAAATTATATAGATTTCTACGACTTTCCTGCCATGGTTTCTGGATGGCAAATTTGTCTGGTCTGTCCTCCACAGGCTTATCAGTGTACCAAGTGTAGCATGAAACAAAATTGAATTTTAGTGATTTCTGTTTCTACAAGGTCAATAAACCAATAGTGTGAAGACTACTAAAGATTATGAGATTATGGAAGCACACTTCTTATAACAGATAGAGAAAGCAGTTTTTTAAGAAAAATTTATTCAAAGACAATTAAGGCATTTTTGCCTTCAACTACTTGTAATAATAAATCCTTGTGAACACATGACTCTGTTTAAATGAAAATAAAATGCCTGTACCAAAATCTCTCTTAAGGCCAGATAGATGCTAGAGAGTTATTAATTGATTCTATTTTAAAACAGAAATAGTTTAGACACACATGGGAAAAAACACCATAAACCTAGTCAAAGTTAATTGGACTTACAGTAACAATTATCCTTGTTTAAAAAGCTATCAAACTAAAATCATCAAAGAACTGAAATAAGAATTTCCCTGCCATAATCTTCAATTCTATAAGAAATCATACAATGCACTAAAATATTTAATTCTAAAAGAAAAAACACAACTTGGCATGATATAAGCACATGTGTTACTCTGTTTTGTTTGTAAAATCATAGGATTAAAATTGAATTTTAGCTATGAGTTCAATTTCATTGTCTTTACTTCAGCATAGATTCTCATAACTCCATTAGTAGGATTAATATATTAAATGAATATTAAAAGAAGAGCTCTAAAATAAACAAAACTGAAAAGTCAAACCAAGGCTACTACAACCCAGAGATAGAAAGGCATACATCATAAATGTAGAAAATCCTTTCGCTGTTCTGCTTCAGTGAAGCCTAAAATACCAAGAACCAAGAACTGAGTTATTTAAATATAAAGTTCCATTGATATGCTGAACTATAATATCCTGTTAATTGGATAATAATTTTAAGAAAGTATGCTAATAAAGGCTATTAAAACTTTTTAAAGAATTCTACTTTGTTGATTCCTACAGAATTAATAACTGCCTATGCCAGGATGTTTAAAAACTAACCACACACTTCTCTGTAGTGAGTTTTCATTATTTGGACAGCTTATCTCCCTGAGCACTTGTGAAAAGTAAGTGTGTCTTTTTAAACAAGAATTAAAAGTCAATTTAAAAACCACATTAAAAATGATACAGAATTCCACTAAATAAGATGACAGGACTCCAACAACAGTTGTTCAATTGTATTTTCTTTTACTTTTGGCTTTATACATTGTAAATTTTTTTTTGTTCATTAATTTTATTGAGAAACAAACAGCAATGAGACAGATTCAAAAATGATAAGTAGGACAGTTTCAATAATTAATACATTGCATATTTTCATCTTCATAGTGGCTATTCAGAGTACCAGATGCAGACAGGATATCCTGTCCAAACACTATTACTCTTTTTCTTTTTCTTAAATTTGTGTTAAATCACAAAAGCTATGAATCTGTGACCTAAATATCTGGCTAATCACACATGTGTCTGTATATCAATTTTGCATTGCCACTTTACAGAAAGTAAGGTTTCCAATGAATGAAAAGTGTGTTTTAAACAAAACGACATTCTTAGTTTCAATCAATATTAATCTAATATTTATTTACCTGAATGGCAAAAAATAAGAAATATAGAAAAATAAATATGAATTTGGGGTAGAAATCATCTCTGATTTTTATGGTTTATAGCCAGATGTCCCCAAAGTCTTACACTATCACAGTCAGGACGTTTGAAATGGGTCTAGGTTACGGAGGCATCCAGCTGACTTACAGTCACAAAGTGGAGCTGGTGCAGGAATCATGCCGTGGAGTTGACCCACATTGATGTATTTCTCTCCCCAGCCCTTTGCTTGACTCCACACTTGCCTACCTTTGGAGCACAACTCCTACCCAGCTCCTTCCTTCCCTCTGCCACCTGGCAAGGGTTGAAATCTCTACAATGTGAGCCAAAATAATTTTTTTAAACTTGTGGGCACCCACAATCTTGTCCCCACAATGAGAAAGGTGACTAAGAAAATAATTTAGAATATTCTACAGTTAACTTTTAATATGAATAATCCTTGTCATTTTAAATACTACTACTAATAATGCTATTAATTCAATCTCTTTGACCTTTATTCATTGCCATCAAAAAAACCCTGCACTTGATATTACATATTGTAGTACATCAATTAATGATTTTATTTTGTTAAAATATTTAAAAGTTCAAATCATATAAAAACACTCAGTTATTTAAAATTTACTTGTGGGCTGGGGATATAGTTCAGCGGAATAAGTGCTTACCTGGTGATCGCAGGGTCCTGACTTCAATCCCTGGTACCACAAAAAATAAAATAAAATAAAATTTACTTGCATATAAATAATACGTAGAGATAAAAAGAAAAGCCAGAAATAGAATGTGGCACAGATTCAATGATTTAAATATGCTGAACACATAGAAAAGAATGTTTTCAGTGCAATCTATTTGAGGTGGTACAAATTAAATACATGATTTATTTCAATAATGCTAGGCTAAGTGTGTGTGAAGAGTCCATTGTGAATCTAGCTCCTTCATTTGGAAAGAAAACTCCAATTGCACTCCTTATAATGAAATTCAGTGGTAGAATTTTCATAATACAATTCTATCTAATACTCAATATCTCTGTGCTTCTAAGCAGAACACTTTACATCCATTGCTGAGCATTCTTCACACAGACATATTTTTGAAGCTGTGCTATTGCCTTCTTTATTTTTTAGGAGGAAAACATAAAGGCATAGGACACAGAAGAGGACAAATAGGACTCAGTGTCTGAGGGTGGTCTGGCTGGGACATCTGTCAGCCCATCACTAAGGTTGATTTGGCTGATCTGGCTGGCTAGCTGAGTAGGCTTCTGTCCCCTTCCTTTTTCCACTGCTCCATGTGTGTCCCCCAAAGTGTTGTGATCATTAGAGAGGATGACCAGCCCAGATAGAGGAAGATGATTTCCTTAGTTCAAGGGTATAAGTTGCTTCACTCTCCCACTAGGCACCCCAAAAAAGCTCTCAAGAAATGAGAAACTGAAATGGAATAACATCAAAAAATCATGTCAAAAATATGATGCTAAGAAATTTGAACAAAGGATGAGGAGATCAATTGAATACAATCAAATCCTTTAACTTTAAATGACAACCAAGAAATAGTGTAAAACATATCCATGGATGGAAGTGGATTAGGATTCATCTGTGACACAAAAGTTATCAAGAAAAATAAGTTTTATTATGCTCATACTTACAGCATGTAGGACTCACATCCTGGGTCCTGACAGAATTCTTTTCCAATTAGCAACCATTTACTATCCTGAATCTTTAATTATACCCCCATTTGATTGAAGTGGGGAAACTAGTGCTGCTAATTCATTAGTAACACTTCAATTTTCAAAGGTGAATACTTGAATGTATACATGAAATATGGCGATGCAGATATTTCCATTAAAAGTCCTGGCATGAATTATTTGTACTTAAAAGGCTTATCTAAATATTCATGTAAAATATTTTATCACAATCACAATTTAGACCTGTTGAGAATTTTAAGTATTTAAAAGAAACTTAAATCATATTTGTAGATAAGTTTTTAAAAAGCAAGTCATTATTACAAATAACACTGCTTTTTAAATGTGTCAAATAAATAACCTCAACTTTTACAAATATGTAAGTAAACAGAAGAAGACAATGAAGGATGTGCAGAGAAATGCAAGCAAATGGTACAGACTGAATATACAATGAAGTTATACAAGAAAATCCAGATATTCAACTAATTAAGCATTAATTGTATAAGCACTCAAGTTTAGAGACAAAAATTATAAAAATATACAAAATTTTAAATTATATGGCCCACAACATGCCATGAATATAAAAGGGAGTAAGGCAAAAATAAATGACCATGGATAAAGAACATGAGCAAAAATCATATGTTAGAGTCTGTATGTCCAGTTCTTGACAAAATGGAGTAAAAGACACATATTTTTTACCCTCTTTTAACAGCAGTGATGAATACCACTGAATACATTAAAGAAATTTATTCAACACTAAAAGCATCCCTAATCCAAGGAAACAAAAATAAATAGAAATCCTGAGAATCCACATGATTTGTTCATTAATTCAGTCAAACTTTTAAGGAAAAAACAGTATCAATACTGTTTTGTACATATCTGTGCAGAGCACTCAGGTAGAGTGAATATAGCCTAACTTACACAGAAAAACTGAATTACAGAGAAACAATAGTCTAAAATTACTACTCTGTGCTTGATAGAATGCAGCACATAAAATTCAAAATATATGAAAAGTATAACAACATGAAAGTAGTATTTATTTTCAGACCATGTTTGGCTTAACATTCAAATTCAATTAAGATTAAACATATTCAGAAAAATGTATCTTACTACTTTAAAGTTCATTCCTGATTACAACTACCAACAAATTAAGGATAGAAGTGAGTAGCATCAATTCAGATAAAAGACATATGCAATAAACTAATGACTTATCATACAAAGAAAGGTTAAAGACCGAATATTTTATCTCTCAAATTATGATGGTTTTTATCTATTAACAAGAATCCTGAAGGTGACAGCTCAAAGGCACAAGTGAGACGAACATCAAGCATTCACTTCAAAAAGAAGTAAGGTTGCCCTATTTTCAGATGATGTAATTAAATGAGCCAAAGCACAATGAAATTAGCAAATCTAATGAAACTGGTGTGCTTTTTTCAAAAGATTATAATATACAAGATTAACATGCAAAAGTTATTTGTTACTAATAGTCATTAGATTCATAGAATGTCATTTACAAAGCACAATATCTACAAATCAATGAAAATTCTACCACAAGTTATCAGAATCTGTGAGATGAAATGAAAGCAATTCTTAGAGGGAAATTTATAGCTATGACCTCACACATTAGGAAAACAGAACAGGAACAAATGAATACCCTAATGCTGCACCCTAAGCATCTGGAAAAACAAGAGCAAAGCGAGAAAATTATAAAGATTAGAGAACAACTTAATGCAATTGAAACAAAGAAAACAATACAAATATTAACATATCAAAAAGCTGTTTCTTTGTTTTGTTTTTCTTATTCATTTTTTATTTTTTTATTTTTGTTTTATTGAAATACAAATATCAATGAGACAGTTTTAAGATACCTTGACAAGATGGGTTTGATAAATTAATACATTGCAAACTGTTTTCATAATGTTTTGGTATCATAGAAGGTACATACATGATATTATACTTACAGACATTATTATACCGTATGTCTCTTATCAGTAAATAGAGTGTATCTCTTTGCATATCTTATTTTTTATACCTGAATTACATCAAAAATTCAATAATTAATACTTTCCACCTTGTTATTTTCCAAATAGTTGTCCATAGTATTAGAAGCTGACATAATATCCTGTCCAATCAACATTAGCGCAAATCTTGCCTCTCATAGAATTATGTAGAAGCACAGCGTTATCTATCCCAACTGTACTGTCTATACACACATCATGATTCTTCCTTTCTATACCCCTTCCTTTGTCTACACCTGTCAGAGATGGGCACTCCATTGTCATTCAACTAACTTAGGTGCTTGAACTCGACAACACAATCCAACACAGTCCAGCATTCCACAACAATAGTGAGTTATTCAAAGAAGTTGTCGACCATTGCCATTTACAGCTCAACTTAATATTATGGCCCAGTGATATATACTTCATTTTTATACTTTTCTGCTGGATGGTTAAGACCTAGATAGAGTAAGACTTATATATCAACACAGGTACTTTATTTTTCTTATGAGGTCAGTGAAGTCCCCTCAGGGTTTATCCTGTAGTCTTGTACCTTATTCTGTAGATCCTTTGTCTGTGTCAATCATGTGGATGAGTCACGGCCAATGCTTGACCAGATATTCAATACAATTGATAAGCCCCAAGTTAGTGTCTGAAGTAAAAAAAAAACAACTGCAGAAAGGTATGGAGGAAATCAGATAAGTTAATACCAAGTTAATCTCATCAAAAAGAGGAAGGAAAAGCCTCAAGTTCAAGTAATAAGGAATGAAAAGCATGAAATTACTACAGATGCTGTGTAAATTCAGAAGATCATCAATAGCTACTTTGAAAATCTGTACTCTCACAAAATCAAAGACAGAGAAGCAATGGACAGCTTTGTAGAAAGGTACAAATTACTAAAACTGAATCAAGAATATATAACAACTCTCAATAACCCAATGACTGCCAATGAAATATGAAATATAATAAAAAAAACTTATGGACAAATAAAAGTCAGGGTCCTGATAGATTCAAAGCTGAACTCTACAAGAAATTTATGGACGATATAATCCCTATACTCCTCAAACTCTTCAATGAACTTGAAAAGGAAGCAGTCCTCCCAATCATTTCTGGAGGCAGGTATTATACTGATACCAAAACCAGGGTAAAATACAACTAAAAAAGAGAACTACAGGCCAATCTCCCTCATGAACATAGATGCAAAAATCCTCAATAAAATCCTAGCAAATAGAACACAGCAAATTATCAAGAAGATCATACACCATGACCAGGTAGGATTCATCCCAGGGATGCAAGGATGGTTCAATATTCACAAATCTATAAATGTAATACACTATATTAATAGACTGAAATCTAAAAACCACATGATCATCTCAACTGATGCAGAGAAAGCTTTTGACAAAGTCCAACACTCATTCATGTTCAAAGTCCCATAAAATATTGGAATAGAATGCCTCTACTTTAATCTGATGAAGGCCATCTATGAAAACCCAAGTGGTAATATAATTCTAGCTGGGGAAAAAGTGAAACCTTTTAGCTTCAGATCTGGTACAAGACACCAGATCTATCACCCCTCCTCTTCAATATAGTTCTGGAATCATTAGCTAGAGCCATTAGACAAGAGAGAGAAATAAATGGAATAAGGATAGGTAAAGAAGAAAGTAAACTATCATTGTTTGCAGATGACATGATACTCTACTTGGAAGACCAAAAAAACTCAACCAAGAAGCTCTTAGAATTAATAAACAATTTCAGCAGCACAGCAGGATACAAAATCAATACCCAAAAGTCAATAGCATTCCTCTATCTGGATAACAGACACACTCAGAGGGAAATTAGAGAAACAATACCCTTCAAAACAGTCCAGAAAAGTGCAGTATCTAGGAATTAATCTAACTAAGGAAGTAAAACATCTTTACAATGAAAATTAGAGTATTCTGAAAAAGGAGATGGAAGAAAATTTCAGAAAATGGAAAACCATTCCTTGCTCCTGGATAGGAAGAACCAACATTATGAAAATGGCCATAGTCCCAAAACTGGTATGCAGATTTAATGCAGTCCCTATCAAAATACTACTGACATATCTCACACATCTAGAGAAATCATTTTTAAAATTTATTTGGGACCAGAAAAGACCTAGAATAGCAAAGGCAGTCCTGGGCAAAAAAGGCAAGACTGGACACATTACTATCCCAGGTTTGAAATTATACTTCAAAGCTATTGTAATATAAACCACGTGGTACTGGCAAAAAAAAAAAAAAAATAGACCTGAGGATTACTTGAAGAGATTAGAAGATTACAAAAGCCACTACAAACACACTCAGCCACCTTATCTTTGACAGAGGGCCCAAACATGTTAAAGAAGAAAGATGGCTGAAAAACTGGCTCTCTGCATGCCAAAAATTAAAACTAGACCCAGGCCTATCACCATGTACTAAATTAAAGTAAAAATCGAAGATCTAAACATTAAAACAGAAACTCTAAATGTCCTAGTAGAAAAAGTAAGTGCAAATCTTAAAGACACAGGGATAGGCAAACATTTCATGAGCAAAAATCAAACTGCACAAGAAATACTTGAAAGACTTAATCACTAGAAATTTTTTTTTATTGAGAAATTTATGCACATCAAAAGAAATTACCAAAAGTGTGAATATGCATGTTTGACAAAAGTAAACAAAAAAGGGCATATAAATGAAGGGCCATTTGTAGTGAAAAATATGTAATATATACATATAAAATATATGTATATAAGTCTAATATACATATATTATATATATATATATATATAGTAGCACAGATATACAGCTACTTTCTCTTAGTTCAATGAGAAGAAAGTTTTGAACTAATAGATTTAGACAAGATATCATGTCTGCACCTTGTACTATGAATAACTATTCCAAAGACAACAATATGCAATGTATTAATTATTGTAACTGTCTTACTAACCTGTTTTGAAAATTTTCATTGCTACTTCTTTTTCAATAAAATTATTTTTAAAAAGTGAATAGAGAATCCAGAAACTTAGATAAAATACTAACTAATAATAAATCAGACAAAGGTCTTCTAACTAAAATATATAAAGACCTGAAAACAGTAGAGCCCCCAAATTTAAATACCCAGTCCAAACATGGGCATCTGAAATGAATATACACTTCCCAGAGGAAAAAATACAAGAAGCTAATATACACATGAAGAATGATTCACATCAGTGGCCATTTAAGAAATGCAAATTAAAACAACAGTGAGATACCACCTTACCGCAGAAAGGCTGGGTATCATAAAGAAATCAACCGGCAATAAATGTTGGAGAGGTGGGGGGGGGGACGAGCCCTTCTGTACAGCTGGTGGGAATTTAGACTGGTGCAACCATTATGGAAATCAGTGTGGAGACTCCTCAAAATACTTGGACTAGAAATTTCATTCAATCCAGCTATTCACCCTTTGGGAATATTCCCAAAAGAACTGAAAACATCATATCATAGAGATATATGTGTGCCCAAGTTTATAGCAGCACAATTTGTGATAATCAAATCTTGAAAACAATCAAAATGCCTATCACCTCAGGAACAGATGAAAAAGATATGGTATTTTTATACAGTGGAATATTTCTTATTATAAAGAAAAACAAACTCAAAGATTTTGTTAGTAAGTGGATGCAACTAGAGGTTATACACATAAGTGAAATAAACCAGGTCCACATGTATAAATATTATATTGTGTAAGAATTCAAATGAATATCTCCCTAGTGTAAGAGGTCAAAAGAAATAAAGACTGAAAAGTATAACAGACAGAGTTAAATGGAAAGAAACAGAACTTAAGGATTAAACAACAAAGAGAGCAAAAGCTGAAAAGTTAGGAAATAATGTAGGGACAAAACCATACATGTATACATACATATCAAATAAGGCAATAGTCCTAAGAATTTTCACCAGGATTTTGAAAATAGCAGTTAATTGATAGAATTCTCACCCTGACTAACTCTCCATGTTGATATCTGTGAACTACAAGTGACTACATTTAGGACAGCAAAGTGTAATACTGAAACCATGCTTGAAATACATGTCATGTTGGTCTCCTAAATGTGTACTGCTTCTAACATCATATCAATTGTTGCTACACTCTCTTTAAAGTAATTTATTTAAAAAGGTAATAAAAAGAAAATGAGAGTCAAGAACAAAAATTTAAGATTTCTTGAAATCATGTCATAATATTCAATCATATGTCCCATCTTGCTTAACTATATCTGTTAATCTGTGCAACAGATTTGATGATAAAAGTGAATAATATATCAACAACTTTTAATCAGCCATTTTTGTTCTGAAAATCTACAGCATATGTATTGTTACACGTTACCCTATTTCTGCTTTTGCTTTTGTTTTTCATGATGATTTTACTCTTCTACAGAAAATTATAATAAAAAAGTAGCACTACATTTGCATATAGGTACACAGATTAGGAGGCTGTCATATACAGTACTGCATTTTGACTTTCAAAAGTAATGTGTTGAGTTACAGATAGTGTTTTCAACAAATGGTAATAAAAAAACTGGTATTTTTATACAAAAGAAAAAAATTAACTTTTGATTTTTGTATTGCCTCAAAACCAAAACTCAAGGCCAGCCAAATAGCTCAGTGGACTAAAGCACCTGCAAGCAGGCAGGACCCGGGGGTTAGATCCCTGGGCCTGCCATGGTGGCTTCACCCCTGGGGTGTGCTGAAAGGACACTTGAGACTGAGTGTGGTAGCGCGAGCCTATAATCTTAGCTCTTGGGAGGCTGTAAACTGGCAGATCACTATAAGTCCCATCTAGTAATGAGACCCTGAACACCCTGTAGAACCTTCCATACAAATACAAAAAAACCCTCAAAAATAATATTTTTAAAATATAAAATGAATACTGAATAATTCCTAGAAGAAAATGTGAAAGAAGTATTTACTTCCTTAGCAGAGGCAAGACCAAAAGCACAATTAATAAAAGAACACATGCATTAATTAGACTGCATAAAAATTTAAAATGCTCTTTAAGTGACCCTTCTGAGAAAATCAAAGACAAGCAGAGGCTAGGATAAAATGTCTCCAATTAATGTGTTTGATAATGAAACAGAATTTCTAGGAATTCACAAAATTCAAGAGTAAAGAAACAATCCAGTTCGAAATAGACAAAAGGTTTAAATAAGTAATGTATGGAAGAAGAAAGGCATATGTAATTGAGTATATAAAAGGATCATCAATGTCACTTCACAGCAGAAAAATGCAAACAAAAATCAAAATGACTTATCACAATACACATATTACAAATTAGAATTTAAAATATTTATTTTTCCAAGAACTACTGAGCTTTTAGTGGATATGGAACTCTGGGATTAAAGTGGTATAAGGATTTTGGGGAAAAGCTGGTATTGTCCTTGAACTCAAATTACATGTCGACCATATGATCTTGCCATTCTAGTCTGAGATCATTACCCAGAGATAAAAAGTGAAAGCCTATACAAGGATGTCATATAGCTGATCAAAAATTCTAATTTTATTATTCTCAAACAGAGATAATTCAATGTCTATCAGTAATAAAATAAAAATGTTTCAATAAAACTATACAATGAAATATTAATTTACAATGAAAAAGAAAAAAAACATGAATGAAACAGAATAAACACATGCCAAAAGTGAACCAGAAACACACCCCAAAGTACAGAATATATTTTTATTCTAGAGAATAAAAATTAAATTCTTGTGATAGAAAACACAAGTGATAGTACTTGACAAGGTTAGGAAACTGAGATGGGAAAAGTATAATATATAATTTGAATATGCAGTTTAAACGAAAGAAAATTTAGGGAATTAATATACCATTATCAACTATGGTTATTTATATTTTCTCTAAATTTTCTTTTAAAGGCTATCCTTTAGTATCACAAATATTAATGAATTTTCCATATGTGATATTGCTTTGATTTGGTTGTATATCCATTAGGTTTCTACTTCAAGTTTTCATTATTTAAATTCTAATGCACTATTCTCAGGACAGAAATACAAATGTAAAAATTACAAAATACTCAGAATACTGGTGTGTGTGTGTGTGTGTTGAGAATCAAAATCAGCCCATGCACACTCTAAGCAATAACTGTATCATCGAGCTATACAAATTCATTTGAAAAATTTAGTTTACATAACAGTGCATGGTTGGGGCCTAAAATGTCCCCCAAAACCTCATGTTTGGAAGTGGAGCTGGGCTGGGAAGGTGCAGGTCCCGGGGGGTGTGATTTGAAGACTTACATATTTGCCATGAACTCAGCTCTTTCTGACTCCTACTTCGCATGGTGTGAGCATCTTTCTCCACACCGGGCCTTTCTTCCATGCCGTTTGTTTGCATTGAAGCATGCCGAAAATGGCCCAAACTTTCTAAAACTGTGAGCCAAAATAAACTGCTCCTCTTTTCTTTTTAAGTTGTAGGTATTAGGTATTTTGTCCCAGCAATGCGAAAGTGGCTAACTGAGAAAATGAGAACTAGACATGGGCCATTAATGTGACTATATGTGATCAGGTGCTTCAGGTACCTTTGCACCTGGCTTTTAGAGGAATTTTGAAAGGTTTGGTGATACCAGCAGAAGCCTTAGAGTGCTACAAGCAGATTGATGTGCACTACTAATCAAAAATCAGACAAATGCTGATAGGAATAAAGACATTAAATATCAAGTTCATAAGATTTTGTGTATTTTTAATGTATTTCGTTGTTACAGGGTTTCACTACACAGCTCAGACTCATGGTTATCCTCGTTTTCAGCCTCTCATTCACTGGGATTACAGGCATATGCTACTATGTCCTGACTCAATGGCGGGCTCAGCTCACCCTGGGATTGGAGCTGACACAGCATGGGGTACGGGGAATCAAACCGCAGTCCCTGCACTTGCTTAAGTTTACCTAAGCAGGCTAATTAGTTCACTGAACTATCTCATGAAAATCATAATATTTTTGAGCATGAAAAAGGATTTTATTAGAAACTGTAACAGTGTATTTGTGCCAAGCTGTGGCAGAAATTTTGTCTTAATTTCATGAAGATAACAAAATGGTCATGTTCAGCCTTTGTCTCAGGCTGAATTTAAAAGTGTAAGACTAATCTCAGGGGGGGAGGAATTTCAGAGTAACCTAATGTTCAGGTTGTTGCATACACACTGCTGACAGATGACTCCTATCTGCCAGATTTACAGAAAGGGTCAGTACCAAAAACCAGAACTGAATGATTTGAAAAGTTGTCAGTTTTACCAGAAAAAAAGCACTTGGAAAGCTAGAATAAAGGGCAGTGTGGTTGATAAAAGATTAGCATAAAGAAACGAAGTGTTTCTATAAGGACAAGAAAAAATATTTGAGAGCATCCATGAAATCCACAAGACCTCATCCAGCAGAGACTCAAGGGAATAAAACCATAAAACACTCAATTGAGAAGACAATACCAGGGATGCCTGCTCATTTATAGCATTGTAGATGCCCAAGTTCAGCCATCTAAGCACTCAGAGGCTACTATACCAGGATTTAAAGAGTACAGACTACTGCCCAAGCAGGGGGGCATCGTCCACTGGTGCTGGGTTTACATGCATGCAGAACGTAAGAGATAGGGGGTCACAGGTCTTTCACTCAGATTTCAAAGAAAGCCTGTGAGGCCAGGAAGAAAATGTGTAACAGGATCATGGACACTACCATGAACCGCTGACAGCAGTGTATGAAACTGAAAGTGAAGACGAAAGTGTTATGTGGAAAACCACAGGCAGTGAGCAGAGCCAGTCAGAGAAAGAGGTCGTTAGGCTGCATCCAGAAAGGGATGGCCAAGCTCTTTGTGACTTATTATCATCTGCTTCTGGTACTGGACACAGAACTACAATATTTAATATTTTTGCCTTGCTTGATCTTAGCTTTGTTTGGCCCAATTTTATTCTATTACCATATTCTTCCTTTTTGGAATAAGAATGTTGACCCTGTGCTGTTGTATGTTAGAAGTGTTTACTTTTATTTTACGTGGCTCAGAGTTAAGAGTTTGCCTAGAGTCTCAGAGGAGACTTTAGACTTGCTGTTCTTGTTGTCATTGTTGTTGTTTTTGTTTGGGACAGCATTTCACTATGAGGTTTAGTTTTGCCTTGAGCTGACTTCATAACCCAGGTCATCTTAAAACTTGATACATTCTTCCTTCCTCAGATTCCCAAGTTCTCATGCCTTGCCTAGGTTTAACCATGGTGGAACTGCTAAGAGGTTAATGGCTGTTAAGGATGAGAGCATGAATTTTGTGTAAGGAGATAGATGTGGATATAGATGGCAGGGGAAGAAGGTTATGATTTAGAGCTGCAGTGTTCCCTAATAGTCTCATATTTGACTGTGGGAGTGTTTTAGGAGGGCTGAGTCACCAGGGACTATGACTTTGAAACTATTCTCATTCCCCGATTCCCCCCTTCTCTCTCTGATTTCTGCCTGCTGTTATGTGAGCAGCTTCCTTCCACACCAGGCCTTTCTATCATGCTATCTTGCTTGGCGCCTTCAAAACTACAGTCTGAAACTTTTGAGACCAAGGAAAAAATAAGCCTGTACTCCTTTAAACTGTATGTGTCCCTGTGATGAACAAATGATTAATACAAAATGAAATAAAACTCTAAGCATTTTTAATATTTCCAATTATCATATACTAAATTTGCATACATATTTGGCTCTATCTCCCAGCTCTGTTTAATCAAATTTATGTACAATTCACAACTCCATGATATTTCATATTAATTAAAGTCAGATTCCAAGAAATTTGGGGGTGGAATTATAACCTGGACATCTATTTATCAGATTAAATATATTAAATAATTTTGAAGATTTTCAAAACAAAATTCTTGCATTGTATAACTTTATACTAATTAGCATATTTTATACTATTTGTCTTCCTAGGCTATAGCAGCTATTATGGGGTTTGTTTCTATATTCTTTGAAATAAGGTACAATAACTTTTTTCACATTGTTGTCACCTAACTAACTGTACATGGCATTAGAAAATTTACTTTTATATGATTTAATAAACTTGGAAAGAAAAGATTTTGGCAATTTGCCACAACAGTACTGAATCCCCATGAAAATAAGATGACTCATTTTCAGAAAATAGCTGTATGCTTCTTATGCAAAAACCAATCCCAAAGTAGTTTTGAAATATTACTTAAAAATAAAATATCGATGTTATTATTAAATACTCCATTGCAATTACTTTGTACATAGGACGTCTTTTATATCACCTCAAGTATGGCATCTTTTTCAATAAGGAATTTGTACTATATATATATATACATATATATGTACATATATGTTTATAGTAACATAGCAGCACTGTGCTAAGCAAAAAATGCAGGACTTTTTCCTCAAAATATGTAGCCCTCTGTTATCCACACTGATGGAATAAATATAGTCTCCTCTCTGAGAATTTCTTCCGGGAAAATAGACTAACAAGGAACCATAGCTACAGTAGTTACATAAGTCAAATGTGAAACTCTAACAGGATACTGTGCCAATTATGCTCTAAAGTTTCAGAAACACAATTAACTGAGTCACTGATCAGGTAATGAAGTGGTCAGTCACTTCTCCCTACTTGGAGAAACAGATTGAGTGAAGACTTTCAACATCTGAACATTGCCATAAAGTTTCAGTTCTTGTTCACCAGTATTTCCATTTATAATAGAGAGGAACTTATTTCTCTCTACCTGATCCACAGTATCTCTAGCCATTCTGCATAGTGTCATTTTACTGTCAGTCAACCCATACTAGTAGATGTCCCTTGATCCCATTTCCAATCTTTTCTTTTTCCCACTACAAAATTTTCATTCTTTAAATAAGCCCAAGTTACCAGCCCGTGGTGGAGTGCCACATCACCCTCCCCCAGGCCCAACTGTGATTTTGCTAACAAGCAAGCAGCACAGGCTTTATACAAGGAGCTTCCCTAAAATGGCCTTCAGTTTAGCTAGTGAGTTCAAGACCAACTTGAGCTACATAATGAAAGTTTGTCTCAAAAAAAAAAAAAAAACACAAAATAAATAAATAACCATAGTTGTTTGTTGTTGTTGTTGTTTGTTTTTGTTTTTATGTATTTAGGACAGGGTGTATAGGGTCTTACTGCATAGATGAGACTCATAATGACCCTCCAGTTTACAGCCTCCCAAGTGCTGGTATTGTAGGCACTTACAGGCACATGACACCACACCCAGTCTCAATTGCTGTCTCAGTGCATCCTAGTGGTGGGGCTGGCACAGCAGGCCCAGGAATCAAACTCCTAGCCTCTGTGTCTGCCCAAGCAGGAGCTTTAATCCATTGAGATATTTGACCGACCCCAAAATAAATAAATATATATATATATAAATAGGAAGTACATTTTTTTCTCATCTTTAGAAAACTAGTTTGAGAGGCTAATGAGATCCCAGTACTTTATACAGCCTTATCAGAGATGCACCCCAATAAATGCTGTTAAACATCTTGTTGTGATATATCTAACTGGTCATCATGAAAAGTGTAAATGTTTTATGGGTAAAACAATAAAGTCTCATTAAAAGATATTCTTGGTACAAAATTAAATGAAGAGAGTAACAATTCTACATAGCTATGACATTTATTAGTAGTAATTTCATGGTGTACTCAATATATTCATACCTCTGGATATGCAAAACTTCTAAAATATAAAACCAGGATTACTCATAAGAACATATATATTTTATACTCAGATACCTATTTTCCTCTTGTGCTCCAGCTACTTACTGTAAGAGATACATGCAAATCAACATGAGATTACCAGTCAAATATCAGCCATTGAAAACTTGTATAATATATATCTAGTATGTGTCACTGTTTTATGTTAAGATGGACATTTAAACATGTTACAAAAATATGTAATCATCATAATCATGATAAAATACTATCTAGGGCTGTTGATTTCAACAGCCCTAGATAGTATTCTCTATAAACTACATAGATAGTATTCTCTATAAACTATAGTTTTTCTCTATAAACTATATAACTGTTTTCTGTTTGCATTCTATAGTTCCACTACTAAAACAACCATAATCAATAAAAACTAACATTTCTCTGGCTTTACGTTTCATTTCAAAGTACTTGATATCCAGATAAAAATACAACAATCTGGGCTGGCAAGGTAGCTCAGTGGACTAAGTGCCTGCTTAGGCAAGTATAGGGGCTGGGTTCGATCCCCAGCACCACATGCCTCGCCAGCTCCACTCTCAGGTGTGCTGAGCCTGCTTCCAAGATTGGGCATGGTGGTGCACGTGTATAATCCCAGCACTGGAGAGACTGAAAACAGGAGGATCACTATGAGTCCGAGCTACATAGTGAGACCCTGGACCAAATACAAAAAAGAAAAACACTACAGTTAAACTCATTGCTCCTGCCACAATACTGCTTCTCAGATTACAAAAGATGGAGAGGTCTATCATATACAACAACACTGTTTTATTTACATTTGCCTAATACTGTAAAAATAAATAATGAACCTGCTTGTATTAGATTCACTCAACAGTGTTTTTTTTTTTGTTTTGTTTTTTTGTTTTTTTGTTTTCTAGCTTTGTAGAATTAAACACATAACTGGAATTCCCTAAAGTTCTCAGGGACAAGAAATTATTGAAAAATCTTTGGGCATCGATCTTTCTGGGTAACCACCCTCAAAAGAAAAGGACTAGGCACATAGGCTAGATATTACCTTGCCTCGGGGGAGGGAATACTTACTGCATCAGCCATGGTGACAAGCATGGCAATTAGGAGGGTTGCTGGGATAGGAGCCAATCTCTAATGGAAAGTTAAGTCTTGTGCTTCATCCATGGCCTCCTCCAGGATTCTCTAGCTGACTATGAAGAATCACTGTCCCTCTGGTTCCTAACAAGGAATATAAATATTTACTGGTCTTTCTGCAAGTGTTGGGTGGGGGTCAGCATGATGGTTCTCCACTAAAGTCGTGCTGACAGCAAGACCACCTACAAAAGTGACCATCCCCCCTTAGATTTTTCCTTTACTAGACAGGACTTTCCAAAGATGACAGTTTTGCCTAGACTTCAAATTATTCCCTTTTTGAGGAACAAAATTGAATGAACCTTACTTCCCTTTTGGGTCACCTACCCCTGTGTGTCTCTATCCTAGATGATATTCCTGAGTCTTGCTTTACCATAAGGTCTCAGTCATCAATGACCTAAGTAAAATATTAAACAGTAGTTCTTACTCTGGAGTTCATACCATTTTATCGAAATTATGCTATGAATTTAAACCTGAATTTCCTATTTGTGAATCCAATGTACTCTTTCTCATTTTTATGAAGGACATATGGACCAATGGGAAATTTGTACAAAGACAAATGAGGGTATTAAGGTAGATAAATTTTGATTTTCCTTGTAGACTAGGCCCCACGTGGAATCTTCATGGAATAAGGTAGACGCTGAGGACAGCTGTCCTCCAGTGGGTCTACAGATCATACAGTCCAGTCCCTACCAATGAAAAGCATTACTTGGCAAAGGCATGGATTAAATACCCTTAAAGTCCATTGGTCATAGACAAAAATGCTGGTCCTATTCAGTATTCCCCTTGGAAGTTAGCATTACCATTTTTAAAAGGTTATATTAATGTGAGAAAAAGGGAAGTCACAAATGAAGGAAACGTTAAATTGACCCTAATTAATTTTAAACTTTATTTTATTTTATTTTATTTTACTTTATTTTATTCTATTGAAGAACAAATAGCAACGAGACAGTTTCAAATCAAATTAGTAGGACAGATTCAATAATGAATACATTGCATATTATTTTTGTAGTAGTTTTTTGTTGTACAAGGTACATATATGATATTCTATTTTCAAGCACTGTTAGAACAGATGCATCAAATCAAAGAATTAAGAGAATGTAGCAGTATACTTATCTTTTGTTTAAAACTGAATTATAGTACAGTTTTAACAATTAATACTTTTTACATTGTTATCTTCCTAGTGGTTATCCATAGTACGAGAAGTTGACAAGATAACCTGTGCAAACACTATTAGTGTAAATCATTCATCTCATAGAATTACACAGAAGTACTGCATATTTATCCTAACTGTATTGTTTATACAAACACAGAATGGTTCTTCCTTTGTATCCCCTTATTTTTGTTTAGTCCTGTCAGAGATGGGTATTCTATTGTCACTTAATTATTATAGGTACTTGAATTCAGTGACACAATCCAACACAGTCCAGCAATCCACAATAATAGTGGGTTATCTGAAGAAGTTGTTGACTGGAGCCATTTACAGCTCAGCTTATTATTATGGCCTTATTTTATATACCACATTTCTATACTTTTCTGCTGGATGGTTAAGACTGAGATAAAGCAACACCTATGTAACAAAAAATGTGACTTTTGTATCTGATGAGGTCAGTCAAGACCCCTCAGGGTTTAAGCTGTAACACCGTACCTCACTCTGTACATCCTTTGTCAGTGTCAGCCATGTGGATGAGTCACAGCCATTGCTTGACCAGTTTGCTCTCTGTGAAAGCCTGAGAGAAAGTTTTCTCTCCATGTGACTCTCCTTAGGCACACTATAGATCACTGATAACACTCCTCTGTGGCTCCATAATCTCCATGATCAAAAAATTTGGGGTACAACTTAGTTCCATGATGTTATAGTACAGGTTCTCCTATGTCCTGAGTCTTCACTGACCTTGAAAGGCTAGGGCCAAAATGTTGGCTGACCTTGCAGCCCTTCCATTTATAAAATTTTAGATCTGCAATCTTAGGTTGTTAACCATTCAGAAGAGAAGATGATTATTACCCTGCAACACATAGTTTAGTTTACTCTAACTATCTGACTAAATTCTGTTCAGTTATTTTTATGCATTTCTATTTGTATTTCTTCTTTTGATTTCTTACACTAAGGAGACTATATAATATTTGCCCATGTGTGTCTGGTTTATTTCACTTATGAGTATATGTTCAAGTGGCATCCAGTTCAATATGAATACTTCAAGTTTATCATTCTTTGTACGTGAGTTATACTCCATTATATAGAAATGCCATATCTATTTCAGCCATTCTTCATATGACAGGCATCTTGGTTGTTTCCAAGATTTTACTATCACAAATTGTGCTGCTATGAACATTAGTACACATATGTCACTGTGATATGATGTTTTCAGTTCCTCTTGGAGAATTCCCAGTAGGGGGATAGCCGTCTTGACTGGGATTTCCAGTCCTAGTTTTGTGAGGAGTCTCTACATGGATCTCCACAATGGTCGCACCAGTCTACATTCCCACCAGTGGTGGAGAAGGGTTCCCTTTTCCCACATCCTCTCCAATATTTGTTGTTGGTTGATTTCTTTATGATAACCATTCTTTCTGGAGTGAGATGGTTCTCAGTGTTGTTTTTATTTGCATTTCATAGATGGCTAGCAATGTGGATTTATTGGCTTCTATAATTTCATCCTCTGAGAAGTGTGAATTCATCTCAGATGCCCATTTCTGGATTGGGTCTTTAAATCTGAGAGTGCTAATATATCTTAGTTCTTTATAAATTCTAGACAGTAGACCTTTGTCTGAGTGCTTATTGGTTAAGATTTTTTTGAAATTTGTGGGTTGTCTTTTCACTTTGTTGACAGTTTCTTTTGATGAGCAGAAAATTCTCAATAGGTGTTGATCCC
Source organism: Ctenomys sociabilis (assembly GCA_004027165.1). Lineage (NCBI taxonomy): Eukaryota > Metazoa > Chordata > Mammalia > Rodentia > Ctenomyidae > Ctenomys > Ctenomys sociabilis. The sequence goes on along the minus strand of PVKA01031721.1, from coordinate 3,207 downwards.
TGTTATTAATTCTTTCAAGTGTTCCCCATGTGTATACATGTTTGTTCATGAACTCTTTGCCTACCCTATGTCCTCAGGAGTTCCTCCTAATTTCTCTTCCAAGAGATTGAGTGTTTCTGTTTTAATGTTTAGATCTTTAATCTATTTTGACTTTAGCTTAGGGCATGGTAATAGACCTGGATCAAGTTTTAGTTTTTAGCATGTACAAAGCCAGTTTTTCCAGCACCATTTGTTAAAGAGCCTATCTTTCTTCCAGTAAGCGTATTTGTCCCCTTGATCAAATATCAGGAATTGAATGTGTTCATAGAGGCCTGTGCAACTTCCAATCTATTCCACTGATATTCAGGTCCATTTCATTGCCAATAGCATGTTGATTTTATCATAATAGCTTTATAGTACAATTTCAAGTCAGGAATTTTGATGCCTCCTGCCTTGTCTTTGTTGGCCAGGATTGCTTTTGCTATTCTAAGTCTTTTCTGGCTCCAAATAAATTTTAGGAACGATTTCTCTAGATCTGGGAGGTAAGATGGTGGCAGTTTGATAAAGATTGTGTTAAATATGTACAACAATTGTGGGAGAGTGGCCATCTTCATGATGCTGGTTCTTCTTATCCAGCAGCAGAGGATATCTTTTCATTTTCTGAAATCCTCTACATTCAGTTTTCTTGGGGTGCTGTAATTTCCATGAAAAGATCTTTGACTTTCTTGGTTACATGAATTCTAAGATATTTCATTTTCCATGGTGCTATTGTAAAGGGTATTGTTTCACATCAGTGAATTTGTTCTTCTGTCTTCCATTGCATCCATCCTAGTTAATTATCAGGCTTCTCATTCTGTTATCATTATGGAGTATATACCTGGAGTATGACTTCCAGTAAATTTAACAGAACCTTAGTACCATTCTCCCATCTCTTTTCTGGGCCGGATGACTAAGCACTTTATCCAACCAGTTAAGAGAATGATTGAATTGATTACTGTTTGTATAGTGTCTCTACTTTTGTTAATCTCTTGTGTCATGATTGGATCAGTGGCTCTAGCCCATTTATTTCAAACTGCTCATTTTGTTGATAATTGGACTAAAGGGGCTAGGGAGATGGCTCAGGGATGAGCACTTCCCTGGCAAGCGTAAGAGCCTGAGTTCAATCCCTGGTTCCACCAAAAATTTGAAATAAAAAAGGATAATTGGACTAAAATGGCTGATAAAGCTAGACATTAAAAGATAGCGATCTCAAGTTCAAACTCAGGCAGTGTCTTAGAGAACACTATGTTTTTGATATGGGATCTAATAAAAAGCCCACAGTTACAAGAAAATCCAAACTGTCACCGTTGCATTTTATAATCATTACTAACATCCACAGGAGAAGAAACATGTAAAAGGAGCTATACAGCAAAATATGACCATAGATACCATTGTCTTGCAAAAGGAAGTTCTCTCTATATGTCAACAAGCTGCTTCCACTAACTCCCAGTTTTTAAGACTGGAACAAATTCACTGATGTGATTTCTCAGCTTAATTCATTTTCCTACCTCAAGGCCTATTTCTGGTTTTATTTGAGTATATTGGACTTATTTTTGTGTTTATTTTCCTTCTATTTAAAGAAGGCCATGGAGGATTTGAAACTAAGCAACCGCTAGATGCCATGTAGGATGGGCCTAAGCATGCTTCAGGTACCTCAGCTTCCAAGGAGAGAAGGGATACTGTGGACAATCACCCTCCCCCAACCCAAATGTGACTGTGCTTACTAGCAAGCCATGCAGGCCACATAGAGATGAGCTCTCTAAACTGACTTTCAGTTTAATTAGTGAGTGTCATCAAGGTTGTGTACATGCCTTTATGATAGCAAATAGGTGGTATTGGGCTAGAAGTGCTTTTCACTGCCAGTCATATTTCAGCCTAATAAAACAGATCATGAAACTGGGGACCTAATATATGTGATAACATTTCTGCTGAGGCCTGTGTGATTCTAGGGGAGATTCTTCTAAGAATTGGCTACAAAACAGATTATTCATTAACTACAAACTAAAATTGGCTGTTCCATATGTTTTGCAAAAAGAATGCTTTGCCCAATGCTTCGCAACCCTTGCCTACCTAATCAATTGTCTAGTATATCCCGCAGGAATGCCCTAACCATGTGCTTCATAGCAAATGTGATCATTAAACTTCAATGTTCTGGCTATATTTTGGCTTTTCATTACCCGTGAATAGCTGATCAGCTCAGTTTCCCACTGCACTGCCATTTTGTTTCTTGCTCTTTCTTTTTGCCATGTGCTGTGACACCTCACAGGTCATTAAATCCCACTTCCACAGTCCCATGTCCAACTCCTCCATTGTATGCACATTTAGGGACTACAACAAGACAGAACCTGGTGTGTGTAGGCTTTTAGAATAAAATAAAGCCATGCATTATGGAATGTGAGGTCAACCAAAGGTATAGCACAGGCACAGAGTGCCTGCCTGGCAAGCCTGAGTCCTGAATTCAACTCCCAGTACCAAAAAATAAAGAAATAAAAGAGTTAAAAATATTGTTAAAAATTAAGGAAATTTTTTTACTGAATTCAAGAAAAGGAGAAGGACACCTTATAATTATTATCTAAGAAATTTTCAGAGAAAATTACAATAACTAGAATTGTGAGCAGATCCATTAGAACTTGGAGCAATCCAAATCTATTACTATTTCTTTCACAGTAATAGTCTTAATGAAAGACACAGTTATCTAGGTATACTTCACCTTATTTAGCTTTTCTTTGAGCTGATGGTAATGATATAATTATAGTCTTAAGAGTGATATGTGAATGAAAATGATTTTTGGAACTTCTCAATAACTATCTCAAAAGAAAATCCCTTGGCCTTCCTTCCCTTCCCTTCTCATTTCTTTTAGACTGGAATATGATGAGGTATTGGCTCAATTTTTGATGTGACAGATGAAGAAAATATTCATCTGTACAAAAATGGATGGAAAGTGGGTTTTTTAATAACCCCCCAAGAAGTGTCCTGTTAAATTAATTACTAACCTTTAGGGAAGTACTATGAAGATGTAAATAATGTAAATTTAAATCAGATCTCAATTTTATATAAAAACTTTGAGAGAAATTGTATGTCACCAAAGAACACAAAAATATTTATGGGATCCAGGGAGATGGCTCAATAGAATAAATGCTTCCCTAGCGAGCATAATGGCCTGAGTTCAATCCTTAGTTCTGAAAAAAA
>PVKA01031720.1:0-25994 GCA_004027165.1 Ctenomys sociabilis | reverse complement strand
GGAAAACACAAGTTGAGAACAACAGAGATTTATGGTGGCCTCTGGGAAATGCCAGGCTCTCAGGGGTAAGGAGGACAGCCCATGTCTGGGTCATTTCTCCAACACAAAAGAACAGGTCAGTACCTCACCGACTCTCCTATTTGTGGAGAGATAAGGATACTCCCAATATTAATGAAATTTGTCTAATAATGCAGGAAATCACAGAGTATCATCAGCACCTGGCTCCTTCTCCTGGTAATCCAAACAACACAGTGTTATACAGGTGAAAGAGAAGAAAATGTCAAGACTCTGGTGCATACTGCACAGGGAAGGTCCTGGGGCACTGCAGAGAGAGAGAGAGAGAGAGAGAGAGAGACACACACACAGAGACAGAACAGGGAGACAGATGGACAGACAGACAGATAGACAGACAGAGACAGAGGGAGGGCACTGAGTACCTATTCTCAGTGACTTGGAGGGCATGGTTTCCTCCAGAGTCTGCAATGTTAGCAGCGTTTTTGCACCTAGCCCTGTAACATGCATGTTTGTGAGGAGCCTCCACTATTCCAGAGACCTCTCTATTCACTTCAGGCTGCGGAAATGTCTTTGCCAAGACATGTGCTTGTTCACATTGCTGGGGAAGGAAGACAACCAGACCTTAGATCTCTGTTGGCTGGAGGTAGCAGGGCAAAGGTTCATGCGCTGAATTCCAGCACCACCAAAAGCATCCCTGTCTGAGTGTAACTCAGCCAGGCCTGGCTTCTCCGGTTGAGAGCAAAGGTCCTGGGTCCTTCCTGGCCTGACCTTAGAATTTCAGGAGAGCTCTTTCTACTCAGGTGCCCAATTGCACCTGTTTCCTGCCACCATCTCTCCTACAGTCCACATGAAAATGCAACTCTACCAGCCCTGATATAGTTGTTTTCTAGGTTTTTTGAGTTTTAGACTGAAAAAGCATCAGCTCATTCCCAAAACTATATGTGACTGATAACTCTGTTGATCCTGTACATAGCTGTGCTGGAGTCTCTCTCTGGAGGCTGTCACTTGTTGTGTAGAAGGAGCACCCACGGACAGGAACCCCCTCCTCTTTCTCCATTTTACTGGAGACGTGTTCTACCCTGACACTGCTATATCTGTCGACTGGCATGGTAACTGTGTTCTTGTGGAGTCAGGCTTCATTCCCTCTGAGACCTGAGCCAGAGCTCAGATTGTCACATTTCCTTTCCCCTCTGAGCTGTGGAGTAGCTCTCCACTTCTCTCTACTTTGCAGTTTTCTCCTCGAGCCTTTCTTGACTCCTGGCAATCTTCCCCTTTTCTGCATCAGCTTCTCCCTCTTCTTCTTCTTTCTTTGAGGTCCTTCTCCTTCTCCTCACTAGAGAAATTTGAAAAGAAGAAATATGAAGGACATCTGTAGAAAATACCATAACTTAACTTATCTTTATTTCTGGATGACATTTTATGCTATATAGAAGACACCAAAATCTCCATCGAAGGATTTAGGAGAACTTGGACACACTGAGTGGTATGGCTGGAGGCACTTCCAACACTGAGAAACCCATAGCCTTCAGATTCATAAATAACAAAGCCCCTGAGATAGGTTAGGAACAATCCAAGGGAGACAGCTATGTGGCGCAAGCACCTGCCTAGTGTGCTCCATGTCATCACTTCAAATTCTGATATCAAAGAAATGAACAAAAAAAGAAGCAAGAGACAGAGATAGAGAGACAGAGACAGACAGAGAGAAAGAGACAGAGAGAAGAAAATTAGGGAGTATCCACTGTCACCTTAGCATCCAAAATAATAAAGTACACAGGAATCAATATCACTGAGAAAGTAAAAGATAGCTGCATTAAAATGAACAGTAATCCACAGGGAAATTCAACCCAATATAAGATAAAAGGAAAGATAATCATGCTTTTGAGAAAATCCAAAAGAGTACTAACAGCTATACTTCCAAAACCCTTTGACAGATTGAGAGCAATTCCAATCTATAGTCCAAGACCACATGTCACAGAATGAGAGAAAAGAATTCTGTTGTTTATTGTGTGCCAGAAGACACAAAAATTGGCAAAAGCCACTGTCTTAGTTACTTTTTACTCCTTGCTGAGACAAGTACCTGACACTCAAAATGAAGGAGGGAGAAAGGTTTATTTAGCTCACAGGTACTGGAGGGTTCAGTCCATATTCCGTTGGCTCCAAGGCAAAGACTTGGTTCCGTTGGTTCCTGTGGCAGAAAACAATGAAGAGCAGAGGAGCAGCAGCGGCTGCAGCATTCATCGAGCCTGTCTCTTCCTTCTAAGCTGACTACCAAGACCAGCGCTCCAGGGCGAAGATCAGAGCCCCTCCAAAATGGCAAGGCTGAGAAGGACAAGCTCCTCTGAAGACGGCCTTCTCAAGGGAAGCAGGGCTGGGCCCCAGGAAGCCTTTCTCAATTCCTGGGCCCCGCCCACCTTCAGGGCTGGGCGCCCATGCTAAGAACTGCCAGGGCTGATTCAGCTAAGTTGACACAATGTATCACCTAACACACACTCTCACTGAGCTGTTTTATTATGGTAAAAATCAATTAGGTGTGTGGTTTAGCACTCCTGTATTTAAATAGCTTTAGGGGTTGGGGAAATGGCTCAGTGGAATAAGCCCTTCCCAAGGGCCTGAATTCAATCCCCAGTTCCACCCCCCAAAAATAGTAAAAATAAAAATAAAATAAAATAAAATAATAAATAAATAACTTTAGGCTAGGACTAATCTTGTGAAAACCTGAACAGTACTCTTGTAAATCTTCTACTTAGTGCTTTATATGTTATGAAGTTTTCCTATTCTGGTTCTAAGGAAAATGAACTTTTCAGGTGGTTCTTTCTCTGGTGTACAACTTCTTGACTTACAAGAGTTGATTAACATTCAGCCCAAGACTTCAGGGGAGGGCTGTGGAGATAGCTCAGCCAAATAAGTGCCTGCCTGGTAAGTGCAAAGGCTTGAACTCAATCTCTGGTTTAAAAAAAAAAAAAAAAAAAGACCTAAGAAGAACCCTTGGGACTTTTCTAGAGATGTGCCTTCCTCTCTATGGTCTCATTCTACTGCTTAAGCCTTCCTGAATTCTGATCTGGCTCTATTCAGGGAAGCCACAAGATTTTACTTAAATTTCTCCTCCTTGAACTGCTTTCCAGGCAATATTGTGGTTCTGCAGGGCTCACTATGCTTGCTCACTTCAGGGCTGCATTCTTACTCAGTGTGTTCTTCAGTGTTTGAAACTATTATTTCTTACATCTCCCTCCCCTTAGTTATTTAAAGGAGGAAAGTAAATCTTGTCATTGTTACTTCACCTTGGGTAGAAGCTGACCTGCTATTATCCTTTTAGTCTTAAATCCACCAGTCTAGATGGTGATACAAAGTGTCCATCCTGGGCATGGGTTGTAGCTCAGTGATAGCCCTTGCCTAGCACGCATGAAGCCCTGAGTTTAAGCCTAAGCAGCACAGAAAACAAAGAAAACAAAACATCCCATCTGCCACATACCACAGGCCAGCTTTGTACTCCGCAAATTTCTTTATGGGTTAGAAAGTCCTAAAGTAGGAAGACTGGGTGTGGGTATTTTCCCTTACCTGGGTTTTTGGTTGTATTTTTGGTTGTATTTTTGGTTGTATTTTCTTTTGTTCATGCACAGAAAATAACCTATTTTAGTTTGCCTGGGCTTCAATTGAGGCTACATCACTTTCTACTTCTGTAACTACAGGAAATATTCAACCTTTCTAAACATTGGTTTCCTGGTCTGTCTGAGGTCACATTTTGAAGACTGAATGGAGTGCTCCACAGAGTCTTAGCACAATGTCTGACATATCCCTAAATTCAATGTTTATTTTCCATAGCTCAAGTCACTCAGGCTACCACCAGCACTTACTTGGGATGATCATTGCCTTTCTTGAATTTTTTTCACTTTGTGTCTGATGCAACACTTTTAGTTCCCCAGTTGCATCTCAGTTTTTCTTTCTTTCCTTCAAATCAGGAATCGAACTCAGTACCTCACACTTGCCAAAGGAGTGCTGTGCCACTGAGCTATATCCCTAGCTCTGTCTCAGCTTTCTTATCTATTAAATATATAAGTACATTTTTATTACTTTCACTGATTTTAAAGGTCCTATCAAGACTTTAAATTCTGTCTCTAAACTGATTACTTCCAGACTGTAGCTCTAGCCTGGAAGGAGACCTGGAGCCAGAGCCAGACTCAAATAGCCAGGTGCCTCCTCTCCACCTCCAAGTGTTCTCAAGTCCATGCTCTCTCTTTCCTGTTCCACTCTGCCTCAGGGGGTGTGTGGGGTCTAACCCTGGCAGGCTGCAGTTAGGACTGGAGGGCATTCGGAGGGGAACTCATGTTGTCTGGAGCTCCCCTTTCTGGTCTTAGGGAGCTGCACTCAATCGCTGGTCTCTGACGATGGCAACTCCTATTGAAGCCCAGATTTTCCACTGTTGCTAACACCCTCGCGTTAACTGTCTCACTTGTGCAACCATTTCCTCTGCTTGGAATACTTCTAGTGGTTATGTTCCCTATTGCAGCCTTAACTGGTCTCGGACAGGCATCTTAAAATCCACACATGTAGAGCAGCCCTCGAATTCTTCCTGGTGCTTTTCTCCATTGTGATCAGCGGCACTTCCACTTCTGGAAGCACGCCAGTGCGGCCCCAAACTGCTTTTTCTCTCACGCCTCTATCCAGCCCATTACCAAATCTTGTAGGCCCCCCTTGACGAACACCTCTACCTTCCCACCTGTACAGCTGTTACTACCCTCATCCAAGCCATCATTACTTCTTGTGAGTCCAGCAGTGTGCTTCTAGTCTCCGAGGTTCCATAGCTGATCTCAGCAACCAGGGACTGCATAATCAACAAACCAGATGATGGGTCACTCTACTCAAATTCTTTCCCCGCTTCTGGTCCGAGTCAGACCTCAGGGGCACTCAGCCTGTACGTGACCCGCTGCGCATGCTCCCGGCCCGGGAGGGGCGGGGCTGCGCGGGGGCGGAGCCTGGGGCGCTTCCCGGCGGCGGGCTTCTCTGATTGGCTGCTCGAATAGCCTGAACTGGGTAGGTCGGCTCCCCTCCAGCCGCAGCAGTCCTGCGCCCGCGATCTGGTCCTGAGGTCCGGACAGTGGCTCGGAGGGCGGCTCGGGGTGAGTGCAAAGCCGGGTGCAGGTGCGGGCGAGGAGGGCGGCGCCCCCCTGTGCTCGCGCCCCGGTAAAGCGGCCATCTGGCACCTCGGCTTCTCGCTGGGCTCCCAGCTGCGCCTGGCCGGGGGTGCCTGTTCTCGGCGGTGGCCCGAGGCGTCTTCCCAGCACTGTGAAGTGGCCCAGCCTTCCAGGGCACCCTCGGATTCCCGGAGCCGCTCTGAGCTCCAGGACCGCGGGGAGGGCCAGGACGCCGGTTGCCAGCGATCTGCCCTCTCCAGCCCTCCCCACTCTTCATTAATTAGCCTGGGGCGCGGTCACCAGCACAGCCGGGCAGTGACCCTGGTTAAGGGGCCGGCGACTACGCTGCTGTGTAACCGGCTCACGCTTGGCTTCCAGCGCTGTTACACTGTGACCCTAGTTTACAAAATGTGAACTCTGTAATACTTCGGTAGGGTTGGTGGGAGAATCCATCGATTTCATATCCGAAACGTTCTCCAATCTAGCGCACTGCAGAACTTAGTAGTTGTTGTTGATGATGCTATTCCTAGAAAACTAAATGACAAGTTGTGTCAGGGCCTTTTCTTGGGCCACTGAACTGTTGGGCCACCCCATTGCATTTTTCAGAATCCGTGTTGTGCAGCTGCTGTGTATACACACAGCATTTGTGCCTTCCAGACAGACAGGACTGAGGGAGCCAGGCTGTGTGAAATGAAGGCAGGTAGCTGTTAAGTGGATTGTTCTGAAATTTAAAGAACTAAGAGAAAGACCCATAGAGCACAGACCAGCACCCTGGGCCCAGTGCGGAATGTGGTGTTTTTTCTCCTTTGACCTCAACGGTCGCTTCCTAGATGAGACATGCTTATCTGGTATGTTGAGAAAGTGAGGCATATGTTGGAAGGAAAAAATCAACGTGGAGACTTTTCCACTTGAGTAGCTTCAGCTGTCACCCTTAAGGAGCGTTCTTGTCAGCCCGTCCAGGCTCTCTAGGTTTTTCTGTCATGCCAGAGAGGAGACTTATCTTTTGCTTCTAGTTGGAATTTCAGGAGAAAGCAGCAGCTGCCAGATCATTTATTTTGCGTTGTGGTACTGACCTTTAAAGTTTCCCCTTTATTTCCACTCCTAGTCTCCCATCCTCATAGACTGTGGGGAGATGCTACTTATGATAAAAGGTAGCCTAGGGCTGTCTAGCTGTTCCCACCGGTGTTTGCTTTGCCAGTGCAGACTCAGGAGGAGCTTGGTTCCTAGCTGGAATTTGGGGATTCACTATTTCTTAGAAAAATAACCCCAAGAGTAATTTTTTATCCGAGGAGAGTCAATTTATCTCGATAATTTCTTGAAAACTTGTGCAATACATGGTGTAAATACACTTTTAAAGACAACGTTATAGTATGGAGGTATAATTGATATATAATGTATATTAAATTGTAGAATTTTCTACTTTTTGGTATATGTATGTGTACACCTGTGAAACCAATTCTATATTATGAACCTGTACACCATCTTCAAAAGATTCCTTATATATGTGCCTTGTAATCCTTCCCTCCATTTCTTTCTCTTTTTAGGCATTGATGAACTTTCTGTCAAGATCGGTTAGATGGCATTTCTCAGCATTATATTAGTGAATCAAAGAGTATTTTCTCTGTCTCTTTTTTTTTTTCTCAGGTCTGGCGTTTTCAATACCACATGATTATTTTGAGATTCATCAAAGTTACTGTGTATTCCATGTTAGTGCTGAGTAACACACACACACACCACACACACACACACACACACACCACACACACAACACACAATTTATTTATCTTTTCACCCATTTGGAGTGTTCCAGGTTGTCCAGTTTTTGGCTTCTACATACATGCTTTTCTTAACATTTGTGTAAAAGTCATTTTGTGGGCATATCTATATGGAGATATCTATATATATATTTATATATATCTATATATCTATATATATTAATATATATGTAAGAACTTTGTTGTAGCACTTCCTCTATCTGGATGTCCATTGGAGAGTCACATCACTTCAACTTTCACATTTCCCAGATCTTTGCTGTGCTGTGGTTTTTCTGTCATGCCAGAGGAGACTTATCTTTTGCTTCTAGTTGGAATTTCAGGGGAGAGCTGTTGGCTGCTGCTCCTGTTTCTCTTGGAGGCTATGTTTCATTTCATTTTTTTCTTCCTTGAGTGACAATTTGAAACTTGACATCATTTAGGGCAAAGACAGAAGTGAGAAGGCAGAAGGAGGCAAGAATGAATACTATCTGAAATTAGAAATGTTTAAATTGCAAGTGGAATGAAAAGGTGGGGAATTAACAGGCCCTGGGTTTTATGCCTCTTCCCTTTTTTTTTTTTTTTATTATCAGATCCTTTTCTAAGTCTCTCCTGTTATTTCTCCTAAACTTCAAAAACTAGTTTCCTTTACCTCACTGTCAGGAGGCTGGTGGGTGTGCTGTGGGCTCCACAGGTCCAGTGTTAAGTGGGCTGAAAGGAAGGGAGATTTCTCAGCAAAAATGGGTTCCTTGTTTTCTCCTTCCACATATGGCTGGAGTCATTTGTACTTGTCTTTCATCTGCCTTTTTCTTGCCGTAAGCCTGGTCCAGAACTTTTTTAATGGGAGCTTTAATCTGCCAGTGCAGTTTTGGGTAGCAAAATAATAACCTATTTCTACAGAATGAAAATGCAGCCTTGGAGGTTGGTAGCTTGTTTGGTCCTTGGGATCCTGTATTCTGTGGAGTCCAGAGAGAAGACAAGAGTTGTAGACCCTGAAGCAAACATGAATGTGGTGAGTCTCTCGAAGTTCTGTACCTTGGTACATGTTATGTCCTTGCATACAGTTACACGGACTCTGGGAAGCCATAGCTTGGTTTGCATATGCTTTAGAGTGTATTGTTTGCTTTTCTCCAAATCTTAGATTCTGTTTGCTAGATTTCACACTTGAGAGATGGTTTTAGAGTATATAGAACACATATTTAATTTAGCATACCTAAAGATCATTCATGGATATGAAAGTCAATGTAGCTGAAAACAATAATTAGAAAAAATAAACAAAAATATCACCTTGATTAATTAAAACACTTCAAAGTTACTCATCTTATGTAAACATTTAAACCTGGAAATACTTTTAAATATTGAAGAAATGAAGATTATTCAAAGAAATAACTTTAAAATAGAAGATATAATGACCTAATTGATGAGTCAGTTAACTAGGGACCCTGAGAAAAATTCCTAGTGGGTGGTGGAGCGTGGCCTCATGGCATGGTCCTTGGGTAGAGTTTTGGTTCTCATCTGAAAGCTTTTATTTTTCTCTCTTTTAACCAATTCTTTCCTGTAAGAATAATAAAATTAAATCATTTCCAGTATTTATGTAGAGAGAATAATAAACACTTATTTACATTAAGTCTTCTATGTAATTGATGCATCTATATCCATCCCCACATAATTGCCATAATGCCATTGATTTTTTTTTGTGTGTGTGTGTGGAACCAGGGATTGAACTCAGGCCCTTGCACTTACCAAGCAAGCACTTATTCTACTGAGCCATCTCTCCAGCTCCTATCCCATTGATTTCTTTTTTCTTCTTCTTCTTTTTTTTTTTTTTTTTTTTGGCAGACCTGGGGTTTGAACTCAGACTCTTGTGCTTGCCAGGGAAACACTTATTCTACTGAGCCACCTCCCTGCCCCCCCCAAAAAATATATATAAATATAATATATATATTGGCGGAACTGGGGATTGAACTCAGGACCTTGTGCTTGCCAGGGAAGCACTTATTCCACTGAACTATCTCCCCAGCCTATCCCATTGATTTCTTAAGAAGGAAATTTGATCATAACTCTATATTTTTTCAGCTTTTCTTCAAGAGCATCTTGAAATTCTAGTGTAAATTTTTTTTTTTTGTTTACTGATTAAAAAATGGATTGTAGGGGCTGGGGAGATGACTCAGTGGAATAAGCGCTTCTCTGGCAAGCACAAGGGTGTAAGTTCAATCCCCATTCTGCCAAAAAAAAAGAAAAATGGATTGTATTTTTATGCTTTCTTCCAACGGGACCTCTCAAAACAAGAAAAGTGCCAGCTGGCATAACACTGCCTAAATACAGAAAAGAAGGAAGTACGTATTTTTTGTTCATGCCTGGTAGGCAGGATGGAAACAAAACCCTATCTATGGTAACATTAGAAGGGCATGGTGCAGAGCGTATTGGAGTTATGACATCAAGGTTTAGCCAGATACCTGTGGGTATGGATGATTTATTCTTGTGATAGAATATTGGCTACTAGATTGGACAGACTGAAATAATGTCTTAAATAAACCTGGAAAACACGTTTGACATTTTGCTTTCTCCTTTGCCTATTAATGTGGAAAGTGACATCAGGTTCTATCCATAGAGTACCCATTGTCTTTTCTTTCTGCAGACTGAAATTATCCGATACTGGGGATTCCTGGCTGAGGAACACCTGGTGGAGACTGAAGATGGCTATATTCTGTGCCTGCATCGGATTCCTCATGGAAGGAAGAACAGTTCTGACAAAGGTTTGAATGTTTTCTGTAGAGAAGAGATGAGAAAGCTCTGAAAAAATAACTGCTTTCTGGAATTTAGCAGTTTTTATGTCTGTACTTAAGTTCAGATTTAACTTGAAAATGTTGAAATGGGATTGGTTTTAGACCAAACTACTAAATGTGTTACATTTATTCAAGGCAAAGAAAAATATTTTTAAAGAAGTAAGGATGACTCATCTAATTTCATATTTTGCCTAAAGGTTCAAAGGTCAAATTCCTTTAAGCAGAGATAAAATATCTTCTCCTTTTGGATTGTCTGCTTCATGAGGAAGAAGTACCCTGGCGCAGTTGGGAAAGCCTGTAATTCCAGCACTTTGAAAGGCTATGGCAGGAGGCTTCCATATTCCAGTCTGCTTACAGCATTTTGACAGCTTAATGAGACCCTACCTCAAAAAAACAAAAGCAAAAGCCTCCCAAAAGAACCAAAACAAAACAGAAAACAACAGCAATAAAAAAGTTGAAAGGGAGTGGGAATATACTTCATGTGAAAACCCTGGGCTCACACTCTAGTGTCTGAACAACAAATGAAAAACAAGGAAGCATCCAATTTATTGAACTCTTTTTCAGCCTAAAGTAGATGGCTTTTGTTATTTGAAAATTGTGTAGTTTTCTGAATAGGTAGTACAGTTACACAGTCCCAGAGATAAATAAAATAGAAGAATTCACAGTAAATTATTTCCTGTCACATTCACTGCTTCCAATTTTTAGAGCATCTTTCTGGAATCTAGTTTGTAATCTGTGATCTTCAGAAGTTCATTAGAACTTTTGAACATGGATTCTTCATTTTATTCTGCCTCCTTTTAGATTCAAAAGGCGCCATGTAATGCATACCCTGCTGGGTTTTGAATTTTGTATTTAACACGCAGAGCACCTGTTCTGTGGATACATGTTCCATTATGCAGCTGCATCATGATTTTTACTTAACCAGAGTAGTTAATGAACCTTTGTCTCATTTCTAGTTTTCAGCTAAGAAACACTGCTGCTACAAAAACACATTATGTGTACAAGTCTATGTATACAATATGTTCGCAGAAATAAAATTTTTGGACCAGAGGGTGCATGAATTTGTATTTTTGGTAGATGTTTTTAAATTTCTAATTTGCTGTCTATAACACTTGTGCTGCTAGCTATGCATTAGGAATATGTGAAAATTCTTATAGCTTGGGCTTGATATGTATGTGTGTGTGTGTGTGTGTATTTTTTACTTCATATTTTAATTCAAAAATTGCAGTTTTCAGTGTAAGGAATTTCTAGACTAGTTGAAATAATTATTCAATTATGTATATAAATTTAATTATACATATAAATTCAATTATATATATATGAAAATCTTTATTCAGTCTATTTCTCTAGACATAGCCTATTTAACATTTTCTGTTTCTAGAAATTTTCCTAGAGAAATGAAGGTTTAGTTTAAGGTAACTGGATAATTGTCTTTGCTGTTTGAATTTTATATGGGCAGAGGGCCTTCTTTATCTGATTCTTACAAAATTATTAAACAAAGCAGACTTCAAACTATGTGTGTGAATGTGAATTTAGTGTCATTATATGTATGTTTTTATTTTTATTTATTTATTTATTTTTTGTCTTTTTTGAGACAGGATCTCACTATGCATTCAGGCTGGCCTTAAGCTCACTTTGTAGCTCAGGCTGGTCTCGAAGTCACAACAATCCTCCTGCCTCAGCCTCCTGAGTGCTGGGATTACAGGCCTGCGCCACCATGCCCGGCTTTGTATGTTTTTATTTACTTGTTTTTTTCTTTCATAAATTCTAAGTATAATAAGGTACTAAATAATGCTTACATGGCCATGATATATAATATTCTTTTTGAAGTTTAATTTCTAACTTGAGATTTTTTTTATAGCATGCTGTTAAGATTCTTTTTATGTCACAAAGTGTGTGACAAGTTTCAGTGAGCACTTTTGGATTTTCCTTTGCATAAAACATTTATTTTATGCCACTGTAATCATATAATTATAGTTTTTTTTCCCTTTTAAAAAAATGGTCCTGTATACTGATTTCAGATCCAATATAAGTAAGTGTTGATATTATTTTTCTTTCTTTCTTTTTTTCTTTCATATGGTAACAAAGATCAAATTCAGGACATTGTGCTTATGCCACTGAGAACTAGCTCCCTAGCCCCAGTATTATTTCTCTTAACAATAGTTGAAAGGTGCAGGGAATTTGCATCCTGGAGAAGTTTACCAATCAATTAACTGTGGCTACAGATGAAGCCAGAATTTGCATCCTGAGTTGGAGAAGAAGCAGGGAGATGGTCTTGGGAAGATGGAGTTGAACAAAAGGAGGCTGAGGCTTTTATGGCCTCAGCGAGGACGTGCTAGAATAGTCTTCCTCCTCTTTTGCTCCCCCCTCCAGGATTCTCTCTCTGCATAGAAATGAAGGCGTGCAAGCCCTCGTGCCCTCTGTGGGTGCCACACTGCTGCAGGTGAAGTGTCAGGGGCTTTGGAAAGGAAGAAAGTGACCTTGAGTGTTGGTAGGGTTCCAGGCAGTAGGAGGAAGCAGAGGGGACCTTCATGGCAGATCGGAACTAATCCTTAAGCCTGTTTGTAGGTCTTGGATTCTTCACCTGTAGCCACAGTGAATTGATCGGGTGATCTTCAAGTTTTACTGAATTTGGGTTCTGGGGGCTGCCTGCTGGGCACAGGAGTGCTAGGGGATGGGGATATGGACACTCTTGACCTTACGCATTGGAAGCCCAAGTGCGGCTGCAGCAGCAGGTCCACATCTTCTTTGGTTGTGAAGAGAGTCCCATGAGTGCGATGAGCTGAGCTCCGAGGGGATTTCTTAGGGCAGTTGGTGATGAATGGCTCAGTTCTCTAAAACAATTGCGAAGTTCCTAAGAATTACACAGGTACTTCTCTGGTGGTCTGCTTTCCACCAGTTCAGGAAGAGGTATGGGGCTGTGGTTCTTCGCTGCCCTTCTTGTCTACTCAGGAGCGGTTTGTCAGTGCTGTTACTTTGACCCAGTGAAAGCCAGAAGGAAGCCACTGGGCTCCTTAAGCCAGAAACAGCCGCATCATCACCCCGTGTGCACCACTTCCTCTCCTGACTCTATATTAATAGCACCAGCACCCTTCCAATGACCTAGGCTGGAACTGCAAAAAGCGTAGTCTCTGGCAGGTCCTGGCCCTACTATAAATTGCTGAATCCTTATGGTGGTCATCTAATATGGCCGAAGCCCTTAAAACAAAAGCCCATCTTTCCTAAGACCACCTGCCTCCTCTTCTCCAACTCAGCCCAGGGTGCAATTTCTTTTCACCCTTCTTGACTCCCCAGGGAAGGCCCCTAGTCAGCTCCTCAGGTATATCTAAACATCTCCTTCAGACTCCACCCGTGGCAAAAGGCCATGAAAGCCTCAGCCTCCCTTTGTTCCAATCCAGAGAATTCCTTCCCCAGATTCTCTCCCTGTCCTCAAAGATAACAAAGCCCCTTTCCATTTTTCCTTCTGCCTGTTTCTCTGCTGTTCTGGGTGCCTGAAAAAACCTACCAGTCTCTGCTTTCCTTTTTTTTTCAGTGCTGGGGATCCAATGTATGCATGCAAGCCCAGTGCTCACCCCGGGGCTGCATCAAGCCTCACAGCCTCGCCTACCTTGAAGCAGCTGTCAGGCCTCCTTGAGCCAGCCATCGTGTCCCTTCCGTTCATCCCTTTTGCCTATTCTCTCACTGCACCTTGCCCTTAGCTCTTGGTGCCATTGAAATAGGCACAAAAAGTAGGCTCAGAGGCTGAGCAGAAGCTTGAGCAGCTTCTATTTGTGAGCACCCCATATATTAGAAGAGAAAATTTCAGAACAGGAATATGGAAAGTTGGTTTGCTGATGACTTAAGAAATTTTTGCACATACATAATGCATCTATCTGTACTATTCAGAAGTAATTTCAAGATACACTAAGGCATCTTTCATTTATTGGGCTTACTTTCCTTATAGAATATAAGCATACAGCTGAATAGTGGGATTTTTAAAAAAATATTTTTGCCACATTTATTTTAAGGTAAGCAATATTTTCTTGATTACTAATATTTGTATTAAAAGATGGTCTCTTTCTTAGGGCTCTTTTATGTTCTCTTGAATAATTACATTGGCAATGAAGTAGATTTCGAATTTCAATGTATAAATATCTTTTTGGGAAAAGGGAATTTTTGTTGCTGGAAAAAGTTTTAGAGATTGGTGACTTTCATTTTTAACATTTATTTTTATTTTATTAAAATACAAATGTCAATCAGACACTTTCAAGACACCTTAACCATCGACCAGAGTTGATGAATTAATACATTGCAAACTGTTTTCATAAATTTCTTTTTATTAGTACATGTTTGTCACAGATAATATTTCCGTTCCTGGTGGGGCACTGGGACATGTGAACATCTCTCAGCCCTGTCTCAGTGAGTTTGTCCAGAAGGAGCTCACTTGGAGGTCATGGTGGGTTGCATGAACACAGGGCTGGGCCTACTGGCTCCTGTGTGTACTTAAGCTCTGCCAACTGCCTTGTCTTCTGTCTGCCTCCTCTTTTTGTTCATCCTATATAGCTTTGCAGGATGGAGTTGCTTGAAGGCCAGCCATAGTTGTTTGATTTTACCAGGCAACCACCTTTAGGGCTCTACTGGATGAAGATACATGACTTCATTAATATTCTGCCGAGGCTTTCACCCCGTAGTAGTGGCTCTTGCCTAACTGGTATATATGCCTGATTCTTACCAAGTGCTGAGCTATCCTTTTGGCTAGCTCTTTAAGGGAACCGAAAGTGAGAAATTAATCATTTATGAGGAAGTGGCTAGGTTTTCATCTGTTCAGCCCTTATTTCACAAAGTCATGGGATATCAGTACTAGAAGGATCTCAGATTCCTGCTTGGGCTAAGGAGTTTGAGAGCTTTTATTTTATTTTATGTACTCCCCTGCAATATTCAAAGGCATCTGTCCAGCGCCCTCATTTTACTGAGTGAGACAGCAAAGCTCAAGAAGGAAAAAAAAATGTCTCAAGTTGAAGGCTAATTATCTTGCCATTCAGATTAGATTCACTGTTGCTTCAACTTGCGACTTTATGCCTGTAATCCCAGCACTTGGGGAGGCTGAGGTAGGAGGATTGTTGTGAGTTTTAGACCAGCCTGAGCTACAAAGTGAGCTTACGGCCAGCCTGAACTGCATAGTAAGACCTTGCCTAAAAAAAAAGACAAAAAAAAAAAAAAATTAGTATTGAGTAAGCTAGTCCCATGATTATCACCATATATATTTTTCATGATTTTATTGAAGAACAAATAGCAATGAGACAGTTTTAAAATCAAATTAGTTGAACAGATTCAATAATTAATACATTGTATTTTGTTTTTTTAGTGGTTATTTGTTGTACAAGGTGTAGACATGATATTCTATTTACAAACACTATTAGAACAGATCCCTCTATTTATTGAATTAAGAGAATGTAGCTGTATACCTATCTTTTTTTTAAAGCTGCTGTATAGTACAGTTTCAATAATTAATTCTTTTTACATTGTTATCTTCCTAGTGGTTATCCATAGTACAAGAAGCAGACAGTATATCCTGTCCAAACACTATGAGTGCAAATCTTTCTTCTCACAGAATTATGCAAAAGTAGCTGCATATTTATCCTAACTGTTCTGTATATATACGTTCAGAATGGTCCTTCCTTTGTATCCCCTTTTTTTTGTTTAGTCCTATCAGAGATGGGTATTCTGTTGGCATTCAATTATTATAGGTGTTTGAATTCAGCAAAACACTCCAATAAAGTCCAGCAGTCTACAATAGTAGTGGGTTATCCACACAAGTTGTTGACTAGAGCCGTTTATAGTTCAGTATATTATTATGGCTTTCCTTTACATACCTCATTATTATACTTTTCTGCTGGATGGTTAAGACCAAGAAAAAGCAAGACCTATATAATAAGGAATGCAACTTTTGTATCTGATAAGGTCAGTCAGATACCCTCAGAGTTTATCCTATAACCCTGCACTACACTTTGTAGATCCATTAAAATCAGTCAGTGTCAGCCATGTGGATGAGTCATGGCCATTGCTTGACCAATTTGCTCTCTGTGAAAGCCTGTGAAAAACTTATCTCTCCATGTGACTCTCCTTAGGCACACTGTACATCATCGATCCCATTCTTCTGTGTCTCCATAGTCTCCTTGATCATAAAATTTGGGGCACAGCTGAGTTCCATGATGTTATAGTACAGGTTCTCCTATGTCCTGAGTCTTCACTGACCTTGAAAGGCTAGGGCCAAAATGTTGGCTAATCTTGCAGCCCTTCCATTTCTGCAATTTTTGATCTGCAAACTTAGGTTGTTAACCATCCAGAAGAGAAGCTGATTATAACCTTGTAACATGCATTTTGGTTTACACTCACTATCTGTCTAACTATCAAACATCTTAGGCATAACATGGAACAGATATTTTCCATCAAGTATTGATGTATTGAATTTTAAGTCCTTACAGAATATGAGGGGAAAAAAATTTAAAAAATAGTACTATACACATATTATTACACAGAAATTTATACAATCTTGTAGAAGAACAGTCCTGTAACATTTTTTTCCTTGTGTCTTTTTTTCTTCATTTATTACCCCCCGAAATTTTTTTTTTTTACTTGTGAGACAGTATGTTAATAATTGGCATGTCATGACAGGAAGTATGTATTTAGTAGACCAGAATGGCAGCCTTTCCAAGCGTGACCCTTCTATTACACATTGCTATTTTCAGTGCAGTTGCTTGGATCACAGGTATCAGCGTATATAGGTAGTTGGGTTGGGAATTCAATCACTTAACTTACTTTCAACACCATCTCTATTTTATTTGGCTAAAATAAGAAAATGCCAGTTGTTCCAGCATTAAAAATAAAATACAAGAAATAGTAACAATAACAACAACAGGTGGATTTACTCATCACTGACCAGGAAATTAGCCATTCCCCAGAGAAAGCAGCAGCTGAGCATCTGATGGCCCAGTGGAACAAGCACAGCGGGACTCAGGAACAGCTTTTAAACTGTGGCCTCAGCAGTGATGCCACAGGGTTGCCTGCTGAGCTTTCGGAGTCACAGCTTTGGAAGAAAGGGCCCTCGGTCTGTGTATTGCTTTCCTTGTTTATTTTACAGTTTTGACTAATTTTTGGACTTTCTTTCCTTACAGAAATCTTCCCTTCTAAAGAAACCATGTAGAAAAAAAAGAAAGCATGTAGAAAATAAATAAGTGCAGTCCTCTCATGAGAGACACATAGGCCTTAGTAATCTGAGAGCTGGTTCCTTACAGTGGCACTGAATAGAGTTGGCTTCATCATCAATGCCTGGGCCTAGTAATGAGGGCTGAGCTCTAGTGAAGGCTCCCTGGGTGCTCTGATAGTGGCTTGGGCTGGGAACCCCTTTCAGACCCTTTGCCTGACCCTGCAGTGTAAGTCAGAGTCTGGCATATGGCATGTGTCCTGCCCCCAGAGCAGCAGGCTGAGGGCCATGTGGAGTATCAGGGCTGGGGCTGTTCTTCCCCTTCCCTCCTCCAGAGCTCTTTCATCTCCTCTGGTCTGACTGCTAAATGCCATTGGTGAGGGAGA
Source organism: Ctenomys sociabilis (assembly GCA_004027165.1). Lineage (NCBI taxonomy): Eukaryota > Metazoa > Chordata > Mammalia > Rodentia > Ctenomyidae > Ctenomys > Ctenomys sociabilis. Next base: position 8,744 of record PVKA01031720.1, on the reverse strand, counting down.
CTTCCCCACCTGCCCACAAATCAGGCCCCTGGAGGCTATATCTTCTGAGTTGTCTGTGTATTTCCTTCTTATCACTTAGGACACTAAATGGAATGCCATAACTTGCATAACTTCTCTTCTCCTTGTCAGGCTGACATAAGCTTTGTGGGTGGCAGAGGCCTTTTCGGACTCATTTGCTTGCAAATGTTCCAGGCCAAGGCTGGCTACCCAGGGCAGTGCCTACAGCCTTCTGGGGAGTTGGTAGAAAAACAGAGACTTCAGAACATGCCTTACTCTAGGCTATCCTTGGGTTAAACTGTTCTGATTTATGAGCTTGGTGGTGACCACAGCCACTTCTGTGGGTGCCTGTGGTTCACATACCTGCAGGCTGTCTCACTTGGCAGTTAAGTGAGAGCACATTAAAATGCTAGCCTTGGAGCTGGGCATGGTGGCGCATGCCTGTAATCCCAGCACTCGGGAGGCAGAGGAAGGAGGATTGTTGTGAGTTCAAGACCAGCCTGAGCTACAAAGTGAACTTAAGGCCATCCTGAACTGCATAGTGAGACCCTGTCTCAAAAAGACACACACACACACACAAAAAGCTAGCCTTGGGCTTGAGTTTCAGTTCTACTACTTTGGCTAGCTGTATGGGCTTGGCAATTTGTTTAACCTTTGGATTAACAAGTTTTGGATTAACCTTTGTCACCTCAGGATTAGGTGACAAACACAATTGGAGCTGCAAGTTGTCCCTTCTCTGGGCCTCACAGCTTTTTCCAGAGCTGGATGATTTCCCAGTATGCAGCCAGCTGTGAAGCTGTGAAGATTCAGGTTGCTGTGAAACTGTCTTGTGGGTAGGCTGTAGTGCTGGGATGCAGGCAGGGAGGGCTGAGTGTAGCCTGGCATGGAGAGGACAGCCCTGGAGCGTCACAGGACCTGGCTTTGGTCCCCAGCTCCACCATAAACAAAGCATGCCTCCCAAAGCCTGTTTTCTCTAATCTTTCTAATCAGCAGAGGAGGAAGGATGAGGTAAATGGCCTGGCACTGTCCTGCCTACAGGGTGAGCTTGGTGGAGGGCCCTGGAGTGTGCTTACATGATATGTGGTCTGGGCGTCTTCATGTGTTGTTAATGTGTTCTTCTACTTAGTTCCATGTTAGCTATGGGTGCTGCATTCTACGATGACCAAATAGATGCTTGAAATTGCAGATAGAACTGAATGGCCTGTACACCATCTTTCTCCTCTCTGTACATAAAAGCTCTTATTTATAAATTAGGCATTGTAAGACGTGAACAGTAATATGACATTAACAGTAATAGCTAATAATAAAATAGGATAGTTATAGCAGTACCTTAACAGAAATAACTAACAATGCAATAGGATAGTAACAATGATAAACTATGCTAAAATCGCAAACGTTATTACTCTTGTGTGTTCGGCCCACTGCTAAGTAAAAGAAAGGCTACTTAAGCATATGCACTGCAGTACTGTGACTGTAGAAGTACAGTCAAGATAGTTCCTCAGCTGTGAATATGGCAAGGAGTATGCACAGTGTGGATGTGCTGGGCAAAGATGATTCGTATGTGGAGAGGATGGGACAGGAGCGTGAGACTATCTCAGCACTCAGAGTGGTTATGCAATTTGAAACTTATGATTTGTTTATTTCTGGAATTTTCCATTTGATATGTTCAGACTGTGACTGACTGGAGGTAACTGAAACCACAAGAAGTGAAACCTTGGAATAGGGGCAAACTGCTGTCTTTCACTTGTGATCCAATTCTTATGTGGACACCAGTGAGTGCTAACTGCTGTGGGGCCTGGGCCAGAAGGCTGCCGTCCTGTTGTCTAATAAATCCTAGTAGTGGCTATGGCCGGGGGAGAGAACAGCATTCTGAGGTACACTGAGGTGGTGGTCTTTCCTGGCCAGAAATGTGAGATATGCTAACACTCTAGTGGGGCCTCTCCTTCCCAGCAAGTGACTGTAAAAGTGAGTGTAGTGACCTGGACAGTTCAAAGGCCACACTTGCTTTTTGAGTTCCTCTTGTGCTCAAGCCAAGCCTTGTGCTTCATGTCCTGGTTTCCTACCCTAACTTGCTGGAAATGAAGCAGCTGATAAAAGGTAAAGATAGGAGTCAGGTGGCTTGCGACTCAGTCCCTGCCTGCTTGACTTTTCTTTTCAAGTCTTGGGCCTGCAGGATTGTCCCTGGCGTCTCATCCAGATAGCCTGCTGATTGGCCTCTGCTGTTTAGCTTCCTGGGATGTACGCCTTGGGGAGTAGTGTCTCCTTGGTCACCCAGTGAATACAAGCATTATGGTCAAGGCTTTCTATTGAAGTTGCTTGTTTATAGGCGTGGTAGTTTGAATTTGTCCCCTAGAGTTCATGTATTGGATTTGATTCCTGTGCACCTGTGCCAAGAGTAGGGGCCTTTAGCAAGTGATTAATACCTGTTGTCACACAAGGCATTCCTGATAAAATGATGAGTTCCCTCTTGTGCCCTCATGTCCTTCCGCCTTGCTAAGGGATGACACAGCAAAAAGGCCCTTAAGTCTTACAGTTCTGAACTTTAGACTGGAAGAAATCAATTTCTATTTGTTAGAAATTATCCAGCCTCATGGATTTTATCTAAGCATTGAATAATGATCCAAGGAGTACTGTTTGGAGATGGTTTTGAGGACAACTCTTCAAACTAGTTACAGATTATAAAAATTTACTCAGTATTCCATTACTTTGGATAAATGAAAGTCTACCCTTCTTGTTTTGTTGTGTAGTTTCAGGCACCCAATCTAGGCGCTCACATAGGCTAGACATGCATCATATCACAGAGCTACAGGCCAACCCCCCCCCCCCAAGTCTGCTCTTAATAATTCCTTTGATTTTTTTTTTTTTTTTTGGCAGAACCAGGGAGTGAACTTAGGCCCTTGTGCTTGCCAGGGAAGTGCTTATTCCACTGTCTCCCCACCCCTAATAATTCTTTTGAGAGAGAGAGACCCTAGAACAACTCCCAGGATCCTGTCAGATGTTTATCAGATGTTGTGGCTTGTAAGTAGATGTCTCCCCAAAGCTTACTGCTGTCCTAGGTGGGGCTTTCTTATAAGTGGCTGGATTTAGAATGTGTGACACTGGAATTGATTGACTCATGGTACAATGCTGGTATCAAGGGTGTGAGTGCTACCCACCCTAAGTGGCCTGGATAAGATACAAGGATAGAAAGAGCAGTGGGTGCCCCTTGTTGATTTGCCACCTTCTGCAGTGGCACCTTGGTTTGATGCCAACTGATGATGGGCTGAAACTTCTACAAACTGTGAGCTAAACAAATCCTTCTTCCTTTAATGGGTGTAGGCCATTTTGTTTCAGCAACAAGAAAAGTAACTAAGACACCAGAGATATCTGTGTCTACGTGACCTCCTGCTGATCGTTTTAGGTAACATGCTTTTATATAGGTCAGCTTGGTGGAGCAGAGATAGCTGGATCTAGACTCCTTTGGAGGAATTATAGATCGATTCACATTAGGCAAGAAAACTTGTCAAAAATAAATATTTCTGGGCTCTGTTGTTGGAATTCCCCAAATCAGGGCCAAGGCTAGGAATGTGTCTGCTTTGTAAGCTCTCTGGATGATTTCAGCATGTAGCTGGCTTTGGGAAATGCTACTCGGCTTGCTGTGAAATGGCTGGAGACAGACCTAATACATGTTTGTGTACACCCCATCTCCACTCCTGGAATTTTTCTTAAGGTCACTGGTTAAAAGCAAGGACTTGGGAATGAGGCCCGCCTGAGTTTGGTTCTAGCACATTGTTGGCTGAGTGTTTCAGGGCAGGTTAGTTAACCTTGCTCTCCAGCTGCTTCATTCCTTAAATGAGGATAGCTGTATAAGCCATAAGAAACATAGTACCTAGCACATATTCGGTAGCTGTTTTGACAAATACTGCAATAGAGACAAACCATCAAGTCTCCAGAATATTGACTTGAGTTCTGCCTGTGTGGCTGGGGCAGGTTCGAGGAGCTCCCCATTCCCAGGGCTTTGGCAAACTAAGGTCCATAGGGATGGTTGCCCAAGCCTTTGGAGTTGAGATTTGTTCAGAGTTGAGGGTGTTGAGCTTTCTTCACTTGTTGAATCCATGGGCCTCCAAGGAGGTATAATGTTTAAAGTAAGTGCCATTTCTGACTTTGCTTTATATTCAGTGTAAAGTAGTGGCAATGTGTGCATGCCATACACAACTTGTCATGCATGAGGAGAGGAAACCTTACTGTACAAGTCCATGCCAAATCAGCAGAAACCAGGCCATCCCTCTGGGGCAGGGGAGCAGCAAACCTGGCTGACAGGTTAGGCAACGCATTGCAGTCATCCCCAGAGTCTGAGTCTTCTGAAGCAGACTGTGTTACTCCTGGAGCTGCCATATCTTGGTGGCCCCTTGAGCAAAGCTATGGTTGGGAGGGACGTGACTGTTTTTGAGGTTATGGTAGGTCCGCGCAGGTGTCCTCGCAGCCCTAAGAACTGTCCATTCTTATAGTTCTTGAGTGTTAACAACCCACATGTAGGCTTCAGAAGCCTCATTCTGTTGCTGCTGGCCAAGAGCCTGTGGACCACTTCCTCCCTCAGCTCGCTGTGCCGTAGGGTCCACATCTGGAGAAACGGAGAGAAAAGATTGTCCTTGATTATGTTAGTATCACATGACTAGTTTAACAAACTACTCTTAATGTCGTGATTGAAAACAGTAGGTTGTTCATCTTGCAGTTCCAGAAGTCGTAAGTCATAAAATCAAGATGTTGACAGGGCATTGTTCCTTCTAGAAGCTTCGGAGATGATCTGTTTTCTTACCCTTCTACATTTCAGAGGGTACCTTGTCCCATGGGTTCTTGCCCCATCCGCAAAGCCCGGTTTCTTCTAATTCTGACCCTTTCTGCTGTCCTTTAGGAGGATCCCTGTGATTATATGAGGCCCATTTTAATAAACCATGGTGAAGTTTTTTATAAACCATATCTCAAGATCATAAAGTATGTTTGTAAACTCTTTTTTGCCATGTCAAGTGCTATATTCTCATGTTTTAGGAATTAAGATGTGTCCATCTTTGGGGAGACCACTGTTCCATCTGCATGAATGCAGAGAGATTATGGTAGCAAATGCGTATAAGATGCTTAGCAGAGTCCCCGGCATGCTCTGCTCTTGTTGTAGGTTTATTTTTAGTTTTCATTTTAGAGGAGGGTCTAGAGGGTATTCACGGCCTCACTACTAGATCGGACTCAGGGATCCACCTGTTTATAGCCTCCCAAGAGCGGGGATTACAGGCCTGCACCGCCACTCCCAGCCTCAATCGCCTTCTTGGCGTGCTCGGGGGTGAGGTCAGCACAGCAGCTCTGCTCTTCTTGTCACTGTGATTATAGTGCCTACTCCTGTTTACCTTTCTTTACAATATTTTTTTTCGAATAATATTTTACTGCAGTCACATATTTGTTATCAGGGAGTATCAGTTACTGAGTTTGCCCTTTATCCGCCGTGTCACCGTCCGTGCTCTGGGAAAGGACGCACACACTTCAGAGTGAGGTGAACCCCACCGGGTTTCATGCTCCCCGCCTCAACTTTGGCCTCCTTCCTCCTCGCTCTTAGTTTTGCTTCTTCCCCAGGCCTCAGCTGCTTCCTAGAACTGCTGGTGAGCGTGGGAGAGCCGCCCCCGCCGGCCCCACTCAGCGTCCTGACCCCGCACGCGTCGACTTCCTTCTGTGCGCCCACGAGCGCTTTCAGCTCCGGAGTGGGACGCGCTTTGCGCCCAGCCCTCCGGGACTGTCGCGCGGCCAGCCTTGTGCCGAGTCATCCGGCAGCGTGTGTGAGCGAGCATGGAGCCGAGGAGGTGACTATGAAGTCACCTCTCTTGGCTGAAAGAAGCCTTTTGAGCTTTTTCTCTTAATCCCCAGCCCTTATAGAGCCAACAAAAACTTAAAACAGGAGTGAGTTTGGGTAATTATTATTGTCACTTACACTGAAGTTTATGATTTCAAACGTTTTTATTGTCTTATTTTTTACTTCCTAAACTAACCTTGAATCTTCCTCCTTGGATGCGGATACTGTGTTTATGAGATACTGAATTTACTACTAGTAAATTTGGTATTACTGACATAGTTTCAAAATGTACATTTAAACCCAGGTGGTACTGGACACCTGTAATCCCAGTGACTTGGGAGGCTGAGGCAGAAGGCCAGTTGAAGGCCAGTTTGGGCAATTTACTGAGATTATGTCTTAATGTTCTTTTTTTATTTTTTTGAGACAGGGTTTCACTCTGTAGTTCAGGCTAGCTCTGAATGAATCATGTAGCCCAGGCTGACCTTGAAGCTGGAACTGTCCCCCTGCCTCAGACGCATGCTACGATTACAGGCATGTGTAACACCTGGCTTCAGATTGTGTTTTAAAGAAATATGAAGTGTTGGCAAGGAAACTGAGTGGTAGAGCATCTCTGGGTTCAACCCCTGGTACTGCCAAAATCACTAAACCAAAATGTAAATATTTGAAGGCAAGGAAGTACTAAAGCAGCCCCCGTCGTGGTCTGTTCTTTCTGTTCTTCCTGGAGAGGGAGGGAGGGAGAAAGTCACCTGCCTGGACCTAAGGATGCAGAGAGGGGCAGTGTTGTGATGAGAAAATCCGAATCATTGGGAATCGAGGTTTGAGAGTCCTACTGCTTACCACACGGGGGCCCAGCAGCCAGCACAGCGAAGCGCAGCTCTGGCCAGCTGTCGTGTTGTCCAGCGTGTGGACAGTTCCTCCTGGAGCTGCCTTGTGGGCACTTTGCATCAGAAGGCCAGTCATTTAAGGCCATTTACTAATTGCTAAATATAACTGGTTTGTGGAGTTAACATCCATGAATTAAACCAGCCATGGACTGGAAACTGGTTTTTCTGACAGCACAGCGAAGAGACAGGAAAGAGAAAAGCAGTCTTTGTTAACTTCAAAGATACAGAGAGGAGCAGGGCAGATAGGTCAGGAGATCCTCTGGCCTGAGACAAAGAAAGCTGGGGCTTTTGTGGACTTTTGCTGGGGTGGAGGGGGAGGCGTTTGAGGGGGATGTTTAGAAATATCTGAGGAGCTGATTGGGGTCTTTCCTGTGGTGGTGGGAAAGTGAAAGGATATTGTGCCCTGGGCTGGGTTGGAGAAGAAGATGGGAGGTAGGCTCTGAGAAGGTAAGCTGTTTTAAGAGCTTTGGCCATATATGACCACAGCAATTCATACTAGGGCTAGAACCTATCAAAAACATTCCAAGGAAAATGCATCTGCACTGAACAGGTAGCCTTATTTCAGTATTCCCTAAATAATTCTATAAAAATAATACAACATAACAGCTATTTAGAAATAGCTGTTACCCTGTTTGGTACTGTATGTTATCTAGAAATGATTTATAAGTATGTGGGAATACATCACAGATTGTAGGCAAATATTCTATTTCGTATGTGGAATTTGAGTGTCTATGTTCTGGTACCCTCTGTAGCCAGGAATGACCATATATAGTGGGACATTAGAAGAAATAGAAATTTTTCACTTCCAGTCTTATCCTGACAAATCATCCTTTCTTTTCCCTTATATTTTACATCAGTGTACATTATTTTTGCATAGTTACAGTCTAGCCTGTAATTTTTTTTTTCTTTTTGAGTCAGGGTTTCACTATGAGGTTCAGCCTGGCCTTGAGCTCACTCTGTGGCCCAGGCTGGTCTCAAACGCACAGTGATCCTCCTACCTCAGTCTGCCAAGTGCTAGGATTTAGAGCTACAGGAACACCGTGCCTGGCAGTAACATTATATTTTTGCCTGCTGTTATTTTAAAGTAATAAGCACATCTGTGCTATTACAGTCCTTGTCATTGTTGATTTCACCAAGTGAACTACAATTAATTATTGAACTCTTGATAATTAGTTGTGTTTTAGCATGTTGCTGTTGTTGAGGATGGAGAAGAATCCTGACTTGGTCGTTTTGACTTAGAAATCTGTCACTGGCTTATTTCTTCCTCTTCCTTATTTAGGGAACCCAGGCTGATTAAACAGCTTATATAAGCTGATGTATACTGCACTATGCTCCGGGCGCTCTGCTTGAAACTCTTCATGTACAATCTCACACCCCATCCCCCCCCCCCCCAACTTAGGTACACATACTCGCGTGCTCAGCAGGAAAGGTATAAATCTCAAGAGTGTCTAATGCCTTCCCTGAGATACACAGCAGCACTCGGAGAGCACTGAGCTGTACCCAGGTCTATTTCTCTTTACCTCTCATGATTAGCACAGTGTCAGCTCAGTGACAGGAGTGTTTTTGCTCCTCCTGGTTCTGCTCATTTCTGCAGCCCCACTGTGCAGAAGGATGCCCAGCACACAGTTGGTGCTTAATAACGGTTGCTGTAGTGGGTGATTGACAGTCTCAAAACTGTAAGGTAGCCCGAGGTCTGGATTCTTTGGCTTCCAATTTTATTTTTCCCTGCTGTATCACTGTTTTGGGTACAAAATAAACTTACCGATGCACACTTAAGAACTTATAAATGTATAATCTTTTTCTATATAACTTTTTAATTCAATTTAAATTTATTTTATTAGGTTATTTATTTTTAGAGCAGTTTCAGGGTCACAGAATAATGGAGAGGTACAATAAATTAGTTCACAGTTCAGCTACTGTAAAGGCCATTATAGCAGACCACCCATGTGTCTTCTGCCTCTCAACTTAATTATGAGTGTTGCCAGCGCTATGTCTGTTACAGCTGAAGAAGCTGCAGTGGTGCACCATCATTCCTGAAAGCCCACAGTCTA
>PVKA01031719.1:0-25974 GCA_004027165.1 Ctenomys sociabilis | reverse complement strand
GAATTACAGGCCAGTCTCCTTAATGAATATAGGTGCAAAAAACCCCAATATGTTACTGGCAAGCAGAATGCAGTAAATCACCAATAATTAGAGATGCAGGGATAGTTCAAACATATGCCAATCCATAAATTTATTGAATCATATAAACCCAAGCCAAGCACAAAACCAGGATGATCATATCAATAGACACAAAATAAACATTAGACCAACTCCATCATACATTCATGGTTCAAAAAATAATACCCTAGAGAATATTGGAATACATGGTTTTATCTTAATCTGATAAAAGCAGTCTATGACAAACCAACAGCCAACATCATACTTAATGGTCAAAGATAGACAGCTTTCACTGTAAAATCAGGAACAAGACAAGGATGTCCACTGTCAGCACTCCCTTTCAATATAGTTCTGGAAACATTAGCCAAAGCAATTATACACGAGGGAAAAAAGGAATAATAATAGGAAAGAAAGAAATTAAATTATTATTATTTGCAGATGATATGATACTCTACATAGAAGACCCAAAAAACTCCACCCAGTGACATCTAGATTAATAACTAAATGCAGTAGCATAGCTCAATATAAACTCAGCATTCAGAAACCAGTAGCATTCCTGCGCAGATGCAACAAACTCACTGAGTTAGAAATTCAGAGAACAATACCTTTCACAATAGTGTCAGAAAAAAGGAAAGAAATACTTAGGAGTCAATCCACCATAGGATGTAAAAAACTATACAATTAAAGCTATGGTTTTTGAAAAGAGAAATCAAAGAAGATAAAATACATCATACCACAGCGATTTGTGCACACCTGTTCATAGCAGCAGAAGTCCACCAATGAATGAATGGCTAAACACAATGCAGCCTTTAAACCTCTTTTTTTGTACCAGGGATGAAAATGCAGTTTTTATATACAATGGAGTGCTACTCTACCATAAAGAAGAATAAACCGGAGGCATTTCTACTCGAGACCATACTTTTAAGTGAAATAAATCAGACACATATTTTAAAATCTTGTACTGTTTCTCTTGTGTGAAAAACTAAAATTATAAATCAGGACAAAAATGGTTCATAGCTCCTGGGAAATAGGAAGCAAAACATTCAGATGTAAAGGGAATGAGGGAGGAAACAGGAAGGAAGGAAAAGAAAAAACAAAAAAAGGATAGAAGGAGAAAATGGAAACAAAACTTTTGTAAATGAGGAAGGAAAGGTTTGAAAGACAGGGAAGGGGATGGGATGAAAGAATCAGGATACAGCATGTGCAGGTACAAATTTCCTATGATCAATGTGATCACTATATATACTAAGAGTACCGTTAAGTTAATTTATATAAAAAGAAGTACTGCAAATGCTTAAATTACCCTAGGCCTGGGGACATAGCTCATTTGTACGGTGCTTGCCTAGCATGTTCAATATCTAGTATCAATAAAGTAAATAAGTATTTATTTACTTAGTGGTGCTAAAGTACCACTTATAAGTAAATACTTCTTTAGCACCACTAAATAAAAAGTAAATACTCTAAAATATAAACTTTTTCTCATACGAATGCTGATTTTATTGTACTCTGATCACTGCTGTGGTCACTAAATAACTCATTAATGGAAATGTAAATAACATCAGTAAAAAACATTGTTGACTAGATAGTAAGTAAAGTTTTGGACAGAAACACTGATAAATGAAAAGGGTTTCCTATCAGGTAAAGGAATGAGCAAAAGTTTCAGGCTCCTAAGCTGTTAGCTGAGAATATGTACTGATGGAAATATGGTCATGGGATCATTATCCTACCATTTAATATATTACCAGAAAGCATACTGACTGCTTGACAGATCACTGGGATATTTTTGCTGGAGATTCAGCCTAGCCCATCAACTCAGCAGTGAAATCCAGCACAAGAAGACCCTGACTCTCAGGATGAAATGAGTACAATGACAGAATCAATTGCATCTTTGCACCTAATTGCTAGACAACATGAAACCCAACACCAAAGACACAAGTATTATTGATGTTCCTCACAATTGTGACGATCCCCTCATATAATATACTCTTCCTAGGGGTAAAACCACTCTCTCAGCGGACACTGAAGACTTCCACTGTCCTTGCAGCTATGACTTTCACCTGATTGTACTGGGCTTCTCATGCTATTGTAATGTCTTTGATATGGAAAACGATACTATGCTGATATGGGAGCAAACTATGGTCATAATGTAGAGCTAGGATATCTAGCATATAACCTGGTCAGGAAAGAATAATCTAAAATCCAAGATGTTTACTAGGGCACTTAATGCTTCCATATCTAAAAGTAGCATTGAACTGGCCATTACAAGACACCAAGAAATCTCATTCATCATCAGAGATAAAAGAAGGGCTAGCACTTCTCATAAGAAATCTAGGGGGCCTGCCCATTAGCTCAGTTGTTTAAGTGCCTCTTTAAGCAAAAGAGTCAGGCTCATAATTTTATGGTTCAATCCCCAGATCCTCATGACTTTCAAGACTTGCTCAGGCATCCTGAGTGGGTCCCCCCAAAAAGAGAAATCTAAGCCTACTCAGGCACTAACTGAAGATGAGAGAAATCTGGAATGGGTGGTAGTGATGGAAGAGTACTAAAATCAATTATATCTCCAAGATCAGAGAGAATGTACTCCACTAAACCCTCCTTACAGTGGACTTCAAGAGATTGCAGTCAGATCTGAAAGTAACAGAGAGCTAGTTCAGTGCACTTAACAGGGACCCTGAGCAGGTCCGAGTGCTGCAAAGGAAATATGTGGGTGCTTTTGCACCCACATCGCAGTCTGTCGGACCACTTCTGATTACAGTTTCAGGTGGAGTGGACATTTTCACACAAGCTTTACAGAAACCAACCACCGGGAATCTCTCACTTTATCTGCATCAGATCTTTCTCTAAAACAAGAGCAGAGTTAGAGTTAACAGTTGCTTTGTTTCAGGACAACCTTAGGTCAGTGGGGACAGATTAGCAAAACTGTCCCAATCTCTCATGTTTCAGAAACATAACTTAAAAGGACTTCCATAAATTTCTTAGTAGCTACAAAGAATTGAGTCCATGGTGTTTATGAGTCAGCCTCTTTTTTCCCTCTGTACTCTCTCTCTCTCTCACTCTCTCACACCTCACTCCTGCTTCCTAAGATGGCCACCAAAATTACGTACTGGCACCTAAGTTGTTTTCTTAAGCTTTTCTCTAATAGTAATCAGAACCATGGTGTTCAATAATCTCTTTTCTGTTGATGCAGGGGGCCAGGGAGATGGCTCAGTGGAATAAGTGCTTTCCTGGCAAGCACAAGGGCCTGAGTTCAATCCCCAGTTCCGCCAAAAAAAAAAAAAAAAAAGAATCTGTTGATGCAAAGAAGCACTCCTGATGATTACAGTGTTGATATTTTCAATGTCTTACCCTGATCAGAGCCAGGTGTTTATGCACTCAGTGTTTATTTCTCCAAAGCCTATCATACAGAGAGGTAGGTCAGTAGGTCGGAGGCAGAGTAAGGAAAGCAAAGGCTGACATCAACCACCTGACTCCAAGCTTCCCTCTTCCTAACTAGGCCGCTACTTCAATCTGACAACATCCATTTTATCATAGTTACCTAAATCACTCTTACTCCACTGACATAAATAAAGAGATTTATGGGACTGTTCTCCTCTTTACTAAAACATTTCCCTAAGTAGTTGCAGACAACATAGGAAAATGAAACATGAAACTTTTAAAGGACTTCATCCACTTTACTGTTTTCTCTGACAAGAAATCTCCTATAAGGCCTGCCCCACTACCGCTGGCTCTACAGCTGTCTGTGTCACGTGGGTGCTGTGTGTCTGTGGCCTTGTGTACATAGCACATAGTGGGAAAACATCCTGAGCTTACCTGATCTAAGAAGCATATTCTTTTGCAGAACAGGAAGGGCCCATTTGGAAAATAATGGCAAGTGCCCTCAGCATTCTTACCTGACTCACACGCCGGTATCTTAGGATTCCATATGCCATCTGCTTGGCACAGGCTCCTGCCATCAGTAGAAACAGGATAGTAGCCTTCCTCACACATGTAGAAAACATAATCTTCGTAGGCATAGACACATATGCCAGTGAAGTCTCTCCTTTCACTTATGATTCTCATTTTCTCCACATTTGGTGTTGGGCAACATACCCCTGGCGGATACAAAGTAATGTTTAGGTTTAATAGAATCATAAGCATCAAAGAAACACACCTTTGGTGAAGCGCTTAGTATGAAAGATGTTACTAATGAAACTATAGACACAGAGAGTGATTGAAGCAAAGAGAGGGAAGCGGTGATGCTCGAGAGGTACAGAGTATCTGTTGTGCTGTTGCAAATGCTAAATTACATAGAAATTATTAGGCAGTCAGAGAGGGATCAAGCTTTCCAAGGAGCCAGTGCAAAGGATGAGACACCAAGACTGGCTGGAGAGAAATCTGAAGAGCCACGCCTCATGATGGAGAAGCAATAGCCAGGCTGGCAGGCCCCTCTAGTGCTCAACAACAGTTTTCAATTATGCTGTAGTAGCACCTCCTGGTCCAGTAGGCCCCTCTAGGCATCAGATGTACAGGTAGGTTATTAGAATACATGGGCCCATATTCTTATCCTTTTCCAAGAATGCCTTTGCCCTTTATATGTTAGAAGTTATATGGCTGGGTGTGGTGGTGCACATCTGTAATCCCTGTGCTTGGAAGGCTGAAGCAGAGGAAGATGACTGTGAGTTCAAGGCCAGTATGGGATACACAAGCAAGTTCAAGGCCAGCCTACACTGCATGAGACATTGTCTTGGAAAAAAAAGAGAGAGAAGGGATAAAAAGAAGAGGAAGAAGAAAGAGAAGGAGGAGGACAAGGAGGAAGAGCAGGAGGAGGAGAAGAAGGGGAGGGGGGAGGAGGAGGAGAAGAAGGAGAAAGAAGAAGAAGGAGAAGGAGGAAGAAGAAGGAGGAAGAAGAAGAAGAGGAAAAAGAAGAAGATAAGTGAAAGTTAATAACACCATGTACTCTTGTTACATTCCTCACTTCCTTATTGGATCAATATTAGCTAAGTGACTGTACTTATAATTCCATAGGTTGATTGTAGTTTGACCTATAGCTACCCACATTGTTCCCAGTTGTGATTTTTCTCTATAAAATATTCTTGCACAAAAAGCTTCAGTGACCACCCTCCTTCTTTCAGGAGTTGTTTTTCTTTTTTTTAAATAAGCCCCTGATTCTTAACTTCCTTTATCCTTGAAAACCATTCTTCAGGATTAAGAGATGAGCTCAGCTCATCTGACATCTAACAAGTTGAGAGTTATTTACCTGTCACAGTGCAAGTTGAATAAGTTATAGAAATCCATTACACAACAATGTTAATAGCCACAGAATTGCACACTGAAAGACTTTGAAAATTGGTACATTCATTTATTTTATTAAAATTAAAATTTTAATTTTAAAATAAAAAGGAGAAAGAGTAAGATGGCAGAAAAACTCCTTCCTGTTATTATTTCTCTATTGAAACATGCACTTGTACAACTATTTGTGCACAGGATATTTTTTATAAGAGCTAAAGAAATTGGGTGATCACAGTACCTGGTTTTGACATAATATTTAGAAACCATACATTGAAAAAGACAAGGAGAGTTTGCAAGCACCTCCCTCCTCAACTCTAAGCAGTGCCGTGTGCACAGAGATGCCTATTCTCAGAGAAAGAAAGGAACCAAGTTAGGACTTGGAACCTCGTACCACACCTGCAATAGTGAGGCTCATGGCCCCTGCTCCTAGACCAGTGTTTATGATCAGAGCCTCTGGATCTACCCTGGGGCCACATGAAGACTCAAAACATAAGTAGGGCAAACTCACACTCTGGCTTATCCCACTGCTTGCTGCAGTGTGGGCCTGGGCCATGTCCCCAGGGTCCTTGCAGCTGTAATGTGCAAGGGTGAGCTCCAGCCTTGGTGGCCAAGAGATTACCTCCATCTTCCCACCCAAGCCTTTAGCAGCACAGGGTGGACAACATCCCATCTTGTAGGTATAGCAACAAGCAGCGTAACCTTAGAGGCCACCCACTTGGGCCAGCCTTCTGTTCCTCTTCAACAGACGCTTTCTTTCTCTCAGTAAATACTTTCTATTCCTAAGAAACAGAGCAAGCTTAAAACATTATCCTGCAACCCAGTACTGGACCTGACATGGTAAAATCCAGTACTGGGGAAAAACCAACAGCTCACAACCGCAGGCCATATCTGGGTATTGTGTCTCAGTGATGAGAAAGCATGTAAGGTAGTGGATGGTCTTGTGCTTCAGTATGTATCATCTCTGGAAGGTGACAGTGCTCTCCAGCTACTGTCTACTCTAGAGCTACCCCTGTGCTATGCTGCTCTTGGTGGATGGTAGACTCCGAGTGTGATACAGCGATATATGGTCCATGGAACATAGGGCTCCCCCTCTCAGGCAGAATGCAGTAACACTTGAGTGCAGGTGCATGGTTGTGGGCGAAGATTCTTCATGATCTGTCAGGGTTGGATTATTCCATGTAGCTACGCCCTCTAAGAATCCTGAATACCATACTAGCTGCTTATTTGTGACTAACTTGGGCTTGGGGCATCCTCTATTGCTAAAACAGTGACAACACCTCAACTCCAGGCTCATGGTAAATTTATAGTTAGCATACCAAATAGCACTAAAATAGCAGTAGTGACAGAAAGCCCAGAGAACATAGTCAAGACTCTGATCAGAATTTCTGCATAGATGGCCATAAACGAATCCAGATTACAATCATGAAATAAATAATCCTTTAATGTGGAAACACTGTCATGCACTAACAAACATCAAGAGTTTTCAGGGGATCATGACTCTCCTAATGGGCAAAGTAAAGCACCAGAAATTGGCCATAAAGTGGTGAGTGTGTGAAATCTCTCAAAGAATTCAAAATATTTTTACATGTTCCTGTAAGATTGCACTATCTGCAGTAAGCACAACTTTCCCACTGGGCAACTTCTACTACTGATGGCATGAATGAATCTACTCACTTATATCAGTCTTCTAACTAAAAAACAGTAAAAAATATGACTAAACTAAGTCTAGTTGATTTCTTGAATTTAAATAATTATTGTCTCAATATAAATTTTAATTGTAGATATTCCTTATTTAACAACCTATTTGTTTAACAACTGTTCAGACGTACTACTGAAGTGTGTGATTCAGACTTATGACCAATGCTTGGATGCACAGCCATCTTTCTTTATTTCCAGTTCTGTACATCTTCTTTATAGAGCTTCAGTGTCTTTTGTAGGGTACATCTTGTTTATTTGGAACTATAATTTTTGTTGACTGTTCTGTACAGTACCATAGTCTTACGTTGTTATGCATCACAGTATGCATGTTACACAAAGGAAAGCCCTTAAACTGGATTCCTTTGACTATTTCTTTGTTCTAAATATTGTAATGTACTATGTATAGTTCCTCACTTAGTGACCAATTTATTTAACAACTCAGGAATGCAACCTGATAATTAACAGAGTATCTGTTATTGTGCTAATACTTTCTGTATTAGCATTCATAACAATTTTGCAAATTATTACAGAAATCAAATTCATTCTTGGGTAATTTGTGCTCATGGCATTTCTTCATGTGTATCAATAATTAATTCTCCAAATCTTAACAGAGACCTTACAATTGCCCCATGGCATATATAACATGTACGCACAACTACTGCACCGCAAGTTAGTTGTAGGGCTGGGGATGCAGCTCAGCAGCACAAAGTCTACCTTGCAAGCATGAGGTCAAGAGTTTGATCCCCAGTACCAAAACCCAACCAAACAAACCATAAATTAGTTATATTACAATGTTTTATGCCATTTTGATGTTTTCCTAAAGGAACTAAAATAAGATGACACTTGGTCTGCTAACCTATCATATTTCTTTGTGTTATTATAATCAAAGATCCACTAAGAAGCAGTGATGGGACAGTGGTGCGTGTACTACAGTGCTTCAAGCAGCAAGAACCATCAAAGTCAAGTCCGAGCTGCCTAGCAGCATAACACATACATAGACCTGTGAAGAACATGTTAAAGAAATTCAATGAACCTCAAGAAAACACAGAGAAATAATTTGTCAGAGAAATTTAACAGAAAGATTTAAATACATTTTTAAAACCTCAACCCTGAAGTTGAAAAGTACAGTGACATGAAAAGTGCTACAGGAAAAAGAATCAATAAATATAATCTGTCGAACAGAAGAAAGTTTTGATTACCTTAAATACAGATTATTTGAAAATATGCAAGAACAAAAGAGGGGGGACATGGGGAAATGAAGATAAATGGAGAAAGACTACAGGAACCATGAGCAGCATTGGAAGAATAAATTCAAAAAGGATTTAAGAAAGTCCAAGGGCATAAGTTTCATTCAAAAAAAAAATAATAACATAAAATACTCCAAACCTAGAGAAGACTGCAGTAAGGTCAGTCAGATACAGGATCATGTCTATTTCAAGATATATTACAATCAAAGAAAACAGCTGCATATCTAGACTGGTGTGTCCTTCACATATATCTCCCAGTATTAAAGTGAAATAAAGGCATGATGAGTAAAATAAAAAGAGAAACTGATCGACAGCAGATTCTTGTTAGGGGAAACCAGAGCCTGTCAGGCAAAGGGAAATGGCAACAGAGAGCAGACTGTGGACGCAAGCAAGAAAGAATTGAACAAAATAAAACAGTAATTACATGGGCACTGTTGAATGAATTCTGTTCTTCAAAAACAACAATAATAACAGTAAAATACAATTTAAGACATAAAGTTGAAATGCAAAAAAAAGTGTATAAATGAGATGGAATTAAACTAAGTTAAAGATTTCTGAAAGTTTATATTCCGTGGAAGAGGCAAAGGCACGTCAGAGTAAAGAGCATCAAGAGGTAAAAGCATACAAAACAGTGCGCAAATGCAAAATAAAAACAGAGAAATTAAAAATTGCACAAGAAAAATGAATAATAACATAAATAGGGTAAACTATAGTAAACAGTAAGATAGATATAAATTCAAATGTACTAACAATTTCATTAACTTCACAGACTAAATGCTCTAAAGAAATTGTAATGTCCTTATTTTTTATCACTTTTTTTTAACCAGTTTTGCCTGATTACATCTGGCAAGCTGAGCAACTAATTTGAAGACCAAAATACACAGTATAACAACTATTATTGAATTCTTATTATTTTATTTAGTGAAATTCTGTATTGCTTCTATTTTGGGGAGTTACTATTTTTCATTCTTTTTTGAAAATAACAAAGAAGTCATGATGATATATTAACCATCATTAATCTATTATTGTGTTTTGAAATTTTGTATCATTGTTTTTACTGTATTTTTTTCTCTTTAAAATTAAAACAAAACTGAAAAAAGTAAATAATAAGATCCAAAATGTACAATAGATACTGGGACAGGAAGGAAACTGCTCAAAAGAAAAGAACAAGCCGGGCGTGGTGGCGCAGGCCTGTAATTCCAGCACTTGGGAGGCTGAGGCAGGAGGATTGTTGTGAGTTCGAGACCAGCCTGAGCTACAAAGTGAGTTTAAGGCCAGCCTGAACTGCATAGTGAGACCCTGTCTCAAAAAGACAAAAAAAAAAAAAAAAAAAAAAAAAAAAAAAAAAAAAAAAAAAAAAAAAAAAAAAAGAAAAGAAAAGAAAAGAACAGCTGGAATGAGGAAAAGGAGAAAAGAAAGAAGGGTAAAGGATAAATGGATAGACTGACTGACAGACAAAGCTAAGATAATTATACTACTAATTTCTACTAGTTCATTAAAAAGAATGGTTTTTGCTCATATTGTTTGATTAATTTTTCATACCTATCTCTTATAATCTGAGCCACTACTTTGAAGCTAACAATATGCAATATATTAACCATTGTTAATCTCCTATTACTGTGTTTTGGAATTCTGTATCATTGTTATTTTCCTTTTTAAAAAAAGTTATGAAAATGATACAATAATGTTAAAATAGTTATACTTCTAAAATACATTTAAAATATAAAATTACATACAATTAAAAGTTAAGAGACTAAAAACAAAAAACTATGTCAACAAACTCAGCAAGACTGATCTATATTAACACAAAACTGGAACTTAAAGATAAAATAATTGCAATGGTAATCATTTCATAGTAATTAAACATTAAGTTCACAAGTGAAATATATATTTCTGAACTTGTATGCATTTTAAAATATCTTAAAATATGAAAAGAAAAATGGTTTAAGATAAACTTAAGCCTGTAATTCCAGCGCGTGGGAGGCTGAAAACAGAAGAATCCCTATGAGTCCAATCTGCATGGTGAGACCATGTAGACTCTGTAGACCCTTACTAGAATACAATAATAATAATAATAAATAAATCTAAAAGGTAACAAAATAATTCATTTTTTGTTTGTTTATTTTTTTATTTTTATTTTTTCCATAATTTTATTGAGAAACAAATAGTAATGAAACAATTTCAAATCAAATTAGTAGAACAGTTTCAATAATTAATACATTGCATATTGTTTTCTTAGTGGTTATTTGTTCTACAAGATGCAGACATATTCTATTTACAAACACTATTAGAACAGATCCCTCTATTAATTGAATTGAGAGAATGTAGCTATATATCTATCTTAACTATTTTGAATACACAGATACAAAATGGTCCTTCATTGTTTAGTTTTGTCAATTAAATATTATAGGTGTGTGAATTCAGTAAAATATTCCAAAGTAGTCCAGTAGTCCATAATAGTATTGGGTTTTTCATATGTCTGGCAATGTCACAAGTCATAATATGGCTTTACTTATTATACTTCAGTTTTATACTTTTCTGCTGAATGGTTAAGACCAAGATATAACAAGAATTGTAGTTTTAACAAAATAATTCATAATGAAATAAGTCATTCTCTATAGTTTTTAATGCAAATAGTCAATAGAAATAAAACTGTAGATTGAAACATCACTGAAACAAATTGGATCTAATCGATATACATGAAATATTAAAAACAACAATTTCAAAATATGCACATTTTGCAGCACACACTGAACATTTCCAAAAATTTCTATACAGTGCTCTAAAAAGCAAGTCCCAGAAAATTCTAGGATTGTGCTCAACACTTTCAATAGAGAAAGAGATAAACACAAACACTACCCAAAAACATTCAAGTTCTCTTACTTTCACACCCTTTGGAAACTGCCCACTTTAAATTTTCCTGACAAATGGCAATCTGGGGCTCATCTGGAGTTGGCCGATAACCAGTCTTGCACTGATATTTCACCTGTGTTCCAATCTCAAATATTTCTTGATTCCTTAGGCTAAATATAGTTCTCTCCCAGGAAACATAGGGAACGTCTGGCAAGCCAACACAACCACCTGAACAGAAGGAGACCAAGAAGGGGACAGAAAACTGTTAGTAGAACTAGCAGAGCAAGTCATGGCACTGTTTCAAAAAGGACATAATATTTATTCAGCAAGATGCCAGAAACAGACAAATTGGGAATTCCAAGAAGACTTGGCACCTCCCTGGCCTGTAGATTCATCTGGAGCGCCAAGCACCCGCAGCTCTGGGGCGGCTGTCACCAGGGATAGAGCACGGTGCAGGCAGCAGACAATCTCAAGTGTTAGCCCAACCGTGTGACACCTTAGTTCTGCTTCAACCTCACTGCATGTAGCATGACCCATCTTCGGGGGAGGCATTAGGACCATTGCTACATGATGACATTTACTTTCAGATCTCTTTCCTAAATGGGGAATGAAAATAAGAGACATTTCCCTCGCTATCACCACCAGAACTGCAGAACTGGCCTCAAACAAAGCCCCTTGTAGCACTTGCATAATAGTCTTTGGTCTTGCATTTTTGTCTACTCGATCATATATTAATGAAAAGTTTGTGTAGATTAAACGGGGGAACACCTGTCTGCTAAGTTACTCATGTATTAAACTTTATCATTACACATTTAAATAATACCTAAATTCTTGTCAGGACAGAAGGGAATAGGTAAGTCATGATGTGTGGTGGTTTATCCACTAATTAACAATGTGAACTTGTGATAGTTAATATCACTGTCCCTGTGTTCTCATCCCTGAAATGTCACTAAAAAGTAGCTATCTCTTAGACCTAAAATAAATATTAAATGATTTAATTAATGTAAAACTTTTAGAACAGTGTTAAGCGTGTAAGAAGGTTTAAATGAACTTTTAACAATAGTGTAATTAACATTGGGGTGCTCTGTATATATTTACATTGTCAAATGTTGGCTCATAGAGCAGCTCTGGGAAAATTACAAAAAGGAGCCATCTGAAAGGAATTTGGCTTTCATCGTCCAATAAAAATTCATAATTTGTGGATTTTTTTTAGGACGAGGAACTTCACTGTGAAAACTTTACATACATGAAATCTTTCATAACAAGTATATGAGAATCTACTGCATCAGCGAAGTTAGTGGTATGATATATACAAAATATTTCAACTAATGCTAAACGTCTACTAACGGTCTTATTTCTAACAAGAAATGGGGGGAAAGTGTATATTCAGTGTACACTATTGTTAGAATGAAAGTTGGTGCCTGTGCCCATGAGCATGTTTTTAAATGTCACTACATTTAAACTATGGTATCTTGTTCATAGTCCGTACTCACTGGGCTCACAGGTGGGGACAGAAGGATACCACTTGCCATTCGCTTCACAGTGGATCACACTGCTGCCCCTGAGGATGTAACCTTTCTTACAGCCAACCACAAGAGTGTCTTTGTAAGTGTAGAAGAATCCAAAGCCAGAGAGAAATATGCCCTTTGGAATAGGAGGCTGGCGACAGATGATTTCTAAAGAAGCACAGAAAAAAACATCTGAGTATAAACAGAAATGACAATACCAAGATGTGACTACAAATGTTGGTATGGCCCCAAGGAAGACATGGTACAAGTTTACCCCAAGTAAGTACACAAAAAACATTTTAGATAGAGTTTGATACATTCTTTCATTCCTTGGGGAACTCTGGTAACTGAGTTAGTTCCCCCAAAGTCTCCTGACTTTGTCTTCAATAAAATCTGGTGATGTCTAAACCTTGAATCCAGAAACTCACAAACCTCAAATGGCTACCATGATGAATGACATAGATCGCTTCTAGCCCAAAGAGCTTGAGAGCCAGCTAGGGACTGGCCCTCGTTGCTCTCTTCCCTTGCTGGACTGATTGTAGAAGTTCTGACATAGAAGTATCAGAATGTCTAAACAGGGTTGGTTAATGCTTTAAAATGCCCTGGGGAGATAGCAATGCTAGCAGTATACTAGGAAGAAGTTTGAAAATCCTTTTGCTACAAAAACCATAGAAGATTTTGCTGGGAAGTATTATCACAGTGTATTTTGCTATCCTAATTAACACAACATGTAATAAGATTAACTATTCATTACTTCCTGCTGCAATGCTGAATTGGTTTTTACATCTTTCCATTTATGCCAGTACATGTATCTAACTTTTTTGTCCTAAACAGAGGAGCATATTTCAAATGCACCATTATCACTTACTCTCACAGGCCGGAGGACTTGGGCTCCAGACACCTACTGTTTTATTCACCACCACACAGGAAATGGAAGCATTGCCTAAGAGCGAATAGTTGGGGTCACAGATGTAGGTGACCGTGGAGCCATATGTGTAGAGATCTTCATCTCTGCCACTGTGTTTCCCATTGCTGATGTCTGGAGGGGACTCGCATTTGACAACTGAAGTGAAAGAATGAACAGAAAAAACTCAGCCAACCAGCCATCAGGGCGATTCCCGCAAATCTACAGGAAGGACCCACAGGGCAGCGGAGACCCCGTGGTGTTAGACCTAGCGTAGTTCGGGTGCATGATGATAACAGAAATCTTTACTTACTTACGCATTCTGGGAGAGGATCACTCCAGTCCACCATTTTACCTTGGCTCTCACACTGACTAGTTGTTGAGCCAATGAGGCTATATCTGAAAGGGCAGGTCAAACATCTCAGTGGAATTCACCTCATAATAAACAATGATTGCTCATGACATTTTCAACAAATGGATTTTTTTTCATTATTTTATTCATCTATTCTTTTATATGTGTGCATTACACACACTAGCGGGTTTCACTTTGGCATATTCGTATGTGCATGCAGATGCTGTAATCTTCCCTATTCCTCCCTCTTCCTGTCCTCTCTCTCCTGATCTCCTCCAGCTTCTTTGATAGACCCCTTCTACTTTTACACTGTCTTTCCCCCCTATTTGCTTACACAGGACAACACATGTGAAAATTGATGTTCTGAACCTAGCTGCTAACACTTAACATGACGGTACCCAATTCCTCCTGTTTTCCTCAAAATGCAATTTCATTTTTGTTTATGGCTGAGTAATATGTGTTGTGTGTACACAACATATTTTCTTTACCCATTCATCTGTTGAGAAATGTGCTGCAAAAACATGAGTATTCATTTATCTCTGTGCTATGCTGAATTCAACCATTTTGAGAATATACCAGAGAATAGTATAGATGAATCATATTATAGCTCTACTTTTAGAGGGTTTTTAAGAACCTAACTTCCTATTAATTTCTACAGTATCTATATTAATTTCCACCAACACTGTAAAGAGTTATTTTTTCCCCTCCAACCTTACCAGCATGTATTGTTTTAGTTTTTGTTTTTTTGTACCAAGGATTGAACTCAGAACCCTTCATTTGCCAGGTAGGCACTGTACCTCTAAGCTATATCCCTGGCCTGTATTTGCTGCATTCATCATGATGCTGTTTTGATTGGGGCATGGAAATCACCATGGAGTCTCCATGCAGTTTTGGCTTGCATGCTAAAGACACTCCACAACGTTTCTCCTATATTCATTGGACATTAGTACTTATTTTAAGAAAAGTATTCAGTTAGTTTGCCCATTTTTAGGGCCAGTCAAGTAGCTCAGTGGATTAAAGCACCTGCAAGCAGGCACAGGGGCCAGATGTTCAATCCCCAGGCCTGCATGCTGTGCCTGCCCTCGGGATACACTGAGATGGCAACTGAGATGGGCACGATGGCACATGCCTATGCTCCCAGCTCTTTGGAGACTGTAAACAGGAGAATCACTATGAGTCTGATCTAGTAATGAGACCCTGAATACCCTGTAGACCCTTCCCTAACATACAGAGAAGGAAAAAGAAGAAAAAGGAGGAACAGGAGGAGGAGGAGGAATAATCAGATGGCTGCAGCTCCACAGATTTCTTTCTAGTGCTCTATTCTATTCATTTATGTGTCTATTTTTGTGTTAATACCACAGATTTTTGTTATTTTGACTTTGTACTATATTTTGAAATAAGGAATCCTCTATTTTTTTGATGTCTTTTCCAATTTATTTCTTTGCTGTTCGTAATTTTCGTTGGTGAGCTCTTTCGCCTCCTTGGTCATGCTAATTCACAAGTACTGTATTTCTAGATCTATTGTGCTTAGGATCATGCTTTCTATTTCTTTCTCAGCAGTTCATTATTGGTGTACACAAACGCTATCAATTTTTATGTTGATTTTGTTGAATTTAAATCAGATCCAAAAGTCTGGTGCAGTCTTATCATCTTCTAGGTAAAGGGTCATATCACTGTCAAGTCATCCTATTTGAACTCCTTTTAATTTTTTCTCTTGGTCTGGCTGAAATTTTAGGTACAGAAGTGATGAAAAAGGACACCCTTATCTCACGACTGATTTTAGAGGAAGTACTTTCAGTTTTTGCACATCAGAAAGATGTTGCTTGTGGGCTTGTCATAGACTGCCTTAATTATACTGAAGTAAGAACCTTCTATACCTAGTTTTTTCTGGGTTTTTAACATGAAATAATTTTGAATTTTGGTCACAGGTTTTTCTGAATCTATTCAGAGGTTATATTGTTTTTATCTTTGACTCTGTGTGGTTTAAGTTATTAAAATATCCTTGCATTGCTGGGATGAGACCAACTTTAGCATACTGTGTGTTATTTGATTGTTTGCAAGAATTTTAAGGATTTTTATCTATGTTCATCACAAATATTGTTGATCTATTGTTTTTTCTTTGTAGATATCAGAGGTATGCTGGCTTTGTAGAATACATGTGGAAGTGATCCTCCCTCCCTATTTCAGAATAGTTTGAGGAGAACTGGTATTAGTTCTTTTTGTCCAATTCTTTTTAATTTTATTTATTTTTGTGGTACCAGTGATTGAACTCAGGACCCTGCACTTGCCAGGCAGACACTTATTCTACTGACCTATGCCCCTGGCCCTAGTTTTTTTTTTTTTTTTTTTTTTTTTTTATAATCTGGTAAAATTCTATGGTAAATCCAACAGACCATGTTCTGTTTTGTTTTTTGGTTTGGAGATATTTTTAAGTCACTGCTTTAATATTACTGCTTGTTATTTCTCTGTTAAATTATTTTATATATACTTGGTCAAGTTTGGGAGGTCACATGTGTCTAGAAATTTATCAACTTTTTCTAGATTTTTCACTGCATTAGAATGTTTTCAAGATAATTACTAATAATCCTCTGAATTTCAGTGGTATTAACAGATACTATTGCCTTTATTGGTGTCTATATTAATTTGGGTCTTCTCTTTCTTGTGGTTAGTTTGGTAAGGTTCATCAGTCCTGCTCATCTTTTCAAATAGCCAACTATTTTTTTCATTGATCTCCTGTATTGTACTTCTAGTCTCCATTCCATTCAATTCAGATCTCATTTTTATGATTGCTTTCCTTCTGTGGGTCTGGGGTGTGTCTGAGGGCATGGTGAGACTGTCCACCTCTTCCACTCACTCTCTCTGCTTCTCAGCCGCCAGGAAGTGACCATATTTGTTTCCCTACTATGATGTTCTGTTTCACCAAAAATCCAAAACAGTAACACTAAGCAACCCTGGACCTAAACCTCTATATGCACAAACCAAAATAAGTCATTCTTCTTTTTAAATTATTGATCTCTAGTATTTTGTTGCAGAAATGGGAAACTAACACAACATTTACGAACACACACAGGATGAATAAACACTTAGTGAGTGAAGATCAAAATCTCAAGTATGGGGCCAGGGATGTAGCTCAGTGGCGCAGCGCCTGCCTAGCAAGCGCGAGGTCCAGAGTTCGATTCTCGGTTCCAAAAAAGAAAATAGTAAAAATAAGACAAAAAAAAAAAAAAAAGCTCCTTTGGGGAAAAAAAAATCTCAAGTATATATTAGTGGCAGTTCCAGCTGCTAGAACATAATGTGGTAGACTGCCTGGGCTAAGCAGGAGAAATTCCATCCTCATAGCTCAAGGAGCTGAAAAGTTTGAAAAAAGAGTGCCAAATGGTTGGGTTCTCATGCAGGATTTCTTCTTGGTTTTCAGATGGCTATCCTCTGCTGTAGCCTCATATGTACAGAAAACAATTCTCTCAGATATGTTCTTTAAAAGCCAGGAAATACTTCATAGGGTCCCCATCCTTATGACTAGTGGCCCCTAAAGGCTCCTACCTCCAAATACAATCACATTGCAAATTAAAATAGAGGTTTTGGGAATATGAACAACATTCAGTCACAGCAATTTTGTCAAGAGAACAAAAAAGTAAAAGAAGAACTTGAAATAATATATGCTGTCAGATATGTTCTATGTAAAAGAGAAGGATAAATAATGATAAAAAAGGGAGGCCAGGGAGATGGCTCAGTAGCACAAGGACCTGAGTTCAATCCCTGGTTCCACAAAAAAAAATTGATAAAAAATACTTGGGCTCAGTTGTGTGAACTTCAGTCTCACTGAGAATAAATTAGAAACTAAAGTGACTTCCTGTGAGAAGGCAAAAAGTAATGAAACAAATACAATTCAGAGGAAATGAGAACTCTTTGTGTATATATTAATACACAATTCTTACTGCCTTTTTTTCCAGTACTTAGGATTGGACCCAGGGCCTTTGCCCTAACCTTCAGGAGAGTCACCATGCCTGGATACAACTTTGTTCTTGAAACATACAAAAGCACCAACTCCATATAAAAATTGATTACAGAAACAATCTTCTAATCTTCTTTATACTCACCCTTTGGAGCAGCTGAATTCTATGGTTGAACCAAAGAGCAGATCAGTTATAATTTCTACTTTACCATTGGCTAACTCTCCTGGGTGTCTGCATCGCTTTTCTGAGGGAAAATTGAACTGACGATTAGTGGCTACCGATACTCACAAGATTAGAAAAGTCTGGTTAATTGCCCTTCACATAAGTTCTAAGATATTTTTCAATTTCTATTTCTGATCCTGACTCATTTAATTTTTAGTATGAGGAAAAATGAAAAGCATAACCCATTTTCTAACATTTTTAAAAGATAAAATCTATCTAATTTTGATTAAGCCACTGTGATGATAAAGGATATGGACCAGGTATTCACATATGTTTATGTCCCCACAAATTTTGTGACCTTCAGTCACAAAAATACAAACAAAAAAAGAAATAGATTCTATCTCCCTTGTGTTCAAAACATATTTCATTTCATGTTCTCCTAAATGACTTTTTCTAAATGTTATAGGTGATAAAAAATTTTAAGGCTATTTGCTCAAAGATTTCCCTATGAATTAAGGAATTTTCTAAGTTGCTATGACACTTTTCTGAGGAAAGTAAAGCACAGAAGAAGAGAACATTGACAATTACTAGCACAAAAGACATTGTAGATCCATAATCCATTGATATCACAAATAACATGACTTGAGTTGACTCTCCAGTAGCCACGGTGGCAGTTGTATTTCAGGGCAGTTCCAGTTCTGAAGTTTGTCTCATAAGACTGCACGACTGGAGAAGCAAATGGCAAAATGGGTGGAGGACCGCAGTCACCTGGACACAAAAATGACAATGCCCTAGTTACTTTCAAAACACAGCATCTCGACACTTGAATAGTAAGATTCTTTTTCTCTTATCACCACTCATTTGGTCCCAAAGTTATTCCTTTTGGTTAATGATAATACTAATAATCTTAAGTGGCAAAGACAATTTCATGCATCCTTCCTTGAATAGGGAATAAATTTCATTCTTTCAGACTGCTCAAAACTGTCTGCCCACTCACAATGCAATCATCTAGGTCATGCTATTTTTCACTACCTCTTGCCTTAGTAAAAACAAACCTTTTATTAGTCATAGCCTAATGTAAGATTAGTTATATCTAAAACTTGAGAAAAGAAAGAACTATCTCAATTATGTTCTCTGGGATTATTTTTGCATTTCAAGTAGATTGCCTATTCAAACATGAAAATGTTTTTCAAAAGCATCAGAATATGGAGATTACATCAAGCCCTTAGAAAATAAAAACTTAAATCTACTTTTCTACCAAGAAATAAAATTTGGGGTTCCTTCCAGAGGCCCCAAAAGAATTATCTACCTCTGCCCTATATTGTGACCCATTAACAAAAATGATGATTTTTCATGGTCATGTTGACAGATAATATATTTATCTTAAGTCATGATTTCTTTGCAGTTAGATCATTTGCAGTTGCCTTGAGAAGAAATTCTAACAGTATCAAGCGCATCCATAAAAAAAGCCTTGTTAAAGGCTCATACCAAGTTTCCTTAAATTCCTGCTATTCAAATGTGTCCAAAATGTAAAAAAAAAAAAAAAAAAAAGGATATTTGTTAGGCATCTCTTAAAGAAAGGGGTGGGATAAGCCATTATGAGATGTCAACCCAACTTTCTCCCCATCACTCACCAACAACAGAAGCCAAGAGAACAGCCATCAAAATAATTTGGAACAAAGTTGGATCAGAGGCTGTCCAGATCTTGCAAAATGCTCCAGCTTGCAGCTTTCCCTTTTTGGGAAGGGTGGGGCTCCCAGGGAGTGCATGTGTAGTAGCTCGTAGCAAACACATCTTATGCCTCTTCAATATGTTTCTGTTGAAGAACTCAACTAAGTAAATAGTGTTAAACTCTTGTCATAAAGTATTAGAAAAAAAAAAACCACATGGAAACCATCTTCAAAGAAATTGCAATCAAGTATACAAGAAAAAGCATTAAATATACATACACCAAAGAACTGCTCATATTGTCCATCCCAAAAGTCACTTAATTCTACATAAGAAAGTGAGAATGGGCTTTCCAGAGGTGGCCTGGCCTGTAGTAGATATTACCATGAAATCTGGAGAATTAGCACAGGCCATTTTCTGCCAAAAGTAAAAACCAAGTGAAAGCAAAACAATGAAAAGCTAAAATGAATGCTGGGAAACCTTCATCAGCACTTCAGTTTGCATGGAAATAAAGAAATGGTGGCAGAGAGGTAATTGCTTAGAACATGCACATCCCAAGTCGGTTTGCATGTGGTTCCAGTGCCAGGATTAGGAGTTTGAGATCCAAAAATGGAGTCTTTTTAATCTGTAAATTTGTTTATTTTTGAGTGAGATAATCACTGTGTTTTCAGGAGGTCACTATGGCAGTTGTGTACAAGGCAGATTGGAGGAAGCAGAGAGAGGCCACAGGGAGGCTGATTAAGACCATTGCAATTGGCTGGGGACCAATGTAAGGAGAGCAAGAAAAAAAGAGGGGTGCAAGGAGATGGCTCAGTGGAATAAGTGCTTCCCTGGCAAGCGCAAGGGCCTGAGTTCAATCCCCAGTTCTGGCTGGAGTAGGAGACCCATCTACAGTTCCTGTTCATCTATAGTGTCTATCTCCCTTCTGCCACCTATCTAACCATATTAATTTGTTATGACCACTGTCAACAAAAGCAGTAATACCTTCTTCTCCCTGACATGGGGAAAAAATCCTCATGAATTATAACGTTACTTCATCAACATTTAAAGTCCAAAGTAATACATGAAAATAATGAAATGAGTGATGCCACCCTTCACTTTAAACCCTTAAACTAAAATGATTTTTGCTACAATCTGTCCTTATTTTTACCAATTCTCAGAACAAGGACACTTATGACAAGACAGTCGTCCTACTGTCCTCACAAAGCTGGCACTGCCCTTTTTCCACAGGAAGTGAAGAAGGCAGATTGAGGCATCCCTCACTCTGCATGCAGGGCCACTTCCCTTACTGAGCCAAAAGTCACGTCAGACTCTTACTAACTTTCTAAGACTTCTTACATCAGTGTGGAAAATCGTGAATTCATGAAGCATCCAAAGAGAAATGGCACAGCTTTGGTGAATATAGGCTCTGAAAAATGGTTCTTCTGGATCCCACTCTGTTCTCTCTGTCCAGTATCGGCCTCGGTCTCCGTCTCGACCTCGGTCTCCGTTTCGGCCTCGGTCTCGGCCTCAGCCTCGGTCTCGGCCTCGGCCTCGGTCTCGGTCTTGGCCTCCATCTTGGTCTCAGCCTCCGTCTTGGCCTCGGCCTCGGTCTCCATCTCGGCCTCCGTCTCAGTCTCAGTCTCGGCCTCGGTCTCGATCTCAGCCTCGGTCTCAGCCTCCGCCTCGGTCTCGGTCTTGGCCTCCATCTTGGTCTCAGCCTCCGTCTTGGCCTCGGCCTCGGTCTCCATCTCGGCTTCCGTCTCAGTCTCGGTCTCGGCCTCGGCCTCGATCTCAGCCTCGGTCTCAACCTCCTCCTACGCCTCCGCCTCCGCCTCGGTCTCCATCTCAGTCTCGGTCTCGGTCTCTCTCCCTCCCTGTTCTCTCTGTCTCTGTCGCTGTCTCTGTCTCTGTCTCTGTGTCTTTGTCTCTGTCTCCCCTTCCCTTCCCTCTCCCTCTCTCTGCTCTAGGGAACCTGGTTTCCTTCCAGTCCTACTCTCAGAACTTGGAAGTGGTCAGGCACATCAACCAACGCACTTATACTTCAGGATTAGTACATATGTTTTTAGCTTAATATACAATGTATTTCATTGTTAAATATTAGTTCCCCACTTATAACTCCTCAACAATAAATATATGTTTTCCACGTCACAGAACTCGTTTTATTCCTTCCAGTACTATACTAGTCTTGAGCCGGGCGTGGTGGTGCAGGCCTATAATCCCAGCACTCAGGAGGCTGAGGCAGGAGGATTGTTGTGAGTTCGAGACCAGCTTGAGCTACAAAGTGAGCTTAAGGCCAGCCTGAACTGCATAGTGAGACCCTGTCTCAAAAAGACAAAAAAATAGTCCTGAAATATCTCATGAGCAGATCTTTGAATCTCTGTCTCTCCCATCTTTTGAAATCTGTGCCCTTCAAAGTGGCAAAGACTAAGCTTTCCCCAAGGTCATCTGAGTAGGTAGTGTCTCACCTGTAGGATTCTGAGCGAGAAGTGAACTTTCTGTAATGTTGCCTTGGTTTCTAAGGCACCTTTTATCTCTGGCATTCCTAACCCTGCCCTAGAACAGTATTTACCATAGCATTCTATTCTGTCAGGAAAGGGCTTTGCTACAAACCCAGGTTCCAAGAATGTGATTGGTAGCTGCATGGTTGGATGAAGATGAATGGAAGTCAATAAAAACTAATTTTTTTTTCACTACAAATAACTGCAGAAAAAGAAAAGCTACAGTGTGTAGGCAGACTTTTCCTTCGTTGTAGCTAGTCTTCAAATTTTAAGTTGTGTTTATTTTCCCTTTTCCTCCCCTTACCTATAGAGGGCAAGTAGGAAGATGGCCCTTCTGACCTATCACACACACACACACACACACACACACACACACACACAATTTGTGGAGTCAACCAAATTCCAATGATGCACTAAATAAAGAGTTGGGCCTTTTATGGCTGTGCCCATACTGAATATGTATGAATTGTTTTCTTGTGTTCATCACAAAACATCATAACCATTTATATAACATTAACATTGTGTAAGAATTTTAAGCGATCTAGAGATGATTTAAGGTATGTTTGAGGGTATGTTTAAGTTATATGCAAACATTATATTATTTTTCCTAGGAACTTGAGTATCCTCAGATCATGAACCCAAAAATCTAATCCCTCTCAAATACTGAGGAAAAATATTACCTAAAATGCAGAAATAGAAGTGAGGAAAACTAAGAAATGAGTTCTCTTGGTCCTGCGGTCCCACCTTTTTCACAGCAGAATGAAATTGTTTAAACCTGACAAATGGAACTCATCACAATGTGTTGAAGTGGAGAGTCTAGCTCTTATTGAATTTAAGCAGCGTTTGACAATCCTCAGAGTAAATGCAATCTCACCTCAAGAGACTGAGATGAAGAACAGCAGGGCCACATTTTCCGCAAGTGCATTAGTGAGCTTTTCAGTTCTGTAACCAAACACCTGACTAGCACAAAGGAGGAAAGGTTTGCTTAGGCTCCTGGCTTCAGTCCAAGATAATGCCACAGACAAACCACCATGGTGGAGGGCCTGGCTGAGCAGCAGTGCTAACTTTTTTTTTTTTTTAATTGAAGAACAAATAGCAATGAGACAGTTTCAAGACAAATTAACAGGACAGATTTGATAAATTAATACATTGCAAACTGTTTTTATAATTTTTTGCTGTTGTACAAGGTGCACACATGATATATCTACAGATATTATTATAGCAAATGTCTCTAATCAGTGAATGAAGAGAGTGTAGCTGTTTACTTATCTTATTTTTTATACCTGAATTATATCATAGATTCAATAATTAATACTTTCTTTCTTGTTATTTTCTTAGTGGTTGTCCATAGTACTAGAAGCTGACATAATATCTTGTCCAACCACTATTAGTGCAAATCTTGCTTCTCACAGAATTATGCAGAAGCACGGCATATTTATCCTAACTGTACTGTTTATACGCACACATCATGATTCTTCCTTTGTATCCATCCCCCTTTTTTTGTCTAGACCTGTCAGAGATGGGCACTCCATTGTCATTAAACCAACTTAGGTGCCTGAACTTGGCAACACAATCCAACACAGTCCAGCATTCCACAATAATAGTGAGTTATCTGGAGAAGTTGTTGACTATAGCCATTTACAGCTCAAATTATTATTATGGCCCCACGTTATATACCTCATTTTTATACTTTTCTGC
Organism: Ctenomys sociabilis; assembly: GCA_004027165.1. NCBI lineage: Eukaryota > Metazoa > Chordata > Mammalia > Rodentia > Ctenomyidae > Ctenomys > Ctenomys sociabilis. The sequence goes on along the minus strand of PVKA01031719.1, from coordinate 2,126 downwards.
TAGATGGTTAAGACCAAGATAGAGCAAGACCCATATACCAAAAGATGCAGCATTTGTTTCTGATGAGGTCAGTGAAGTCCCTCAGGGTTTATCTTGTAATCCTGTACCTTACTCTTTAAATCCTTTGTCTGTGTCAACCATGCAGATGAGTCATGGCCAATGCTTGACCAGTTTGCTCTCTGTGAGAGCCTGAGAGAAAGTTTTCTCTCCATGTGACTCTTCCCAGGCACACTATAGACCATCAATCTCTTTCCTCTGTGGCTCCATAATCTCCTTGATCAGAAAATTTGGGGCACAACTGAGTTTCATGATGTTACAGTACAGGTTCACCTGTGTCCTGAGTCTTCACTGACCTTAAAAGGCTAGGGCCAAAATGTTGGCTGGCCTTGTGGCTCTTCTATTTCTCCAATTTTGATCTGTGAACTTAGGTTGTTAGCCATCCCGAAGAAAAGCTGATTAGTACCCTGCAGCATATGCCATTCAGTTTGCCTATCTGACTCAATTGTTTTTAGTTGTTGTTGTACATTTCCATTTATATTTCTTCTTTTGACTTCTTATACTAGGGAGACTACAATATTTGCACATATGTGTCTGGTTTATTTCACTTATGAGTATATGTTCAAGTGGCATCCACTTCAATATAAATACTTCAAGTTCATCATTCTTTATAGCTGAGTAATACTCCATTATGTAGAAATACCACATCTTTTTCAACCATTCCTCATGGAAATCTTGGTTGTTTCCAAGATTTTGCTATCACAAATTGTGCTGCTATAAACATAGGTACACATATATCACTATGATATAATGTTTTCAGTTCCTCTGGGAAAATTCCCCATGGGGGATACCTGGCTTGAATGGGATTTCCAGTCCTACTCTTTTGAGGAGTCTCCACACTGATCTCCACAATGGTTGTACCAGTCTACATTCCCACCAGCAGTGGAGAAGTGTTCCCTTTTCCCCACAACCTCTCCAACATTTGTTGTTGGTTGATTTCCTTACAATAGCTATTCTTTCTGGAGTGAGATGATATCTCAGTGTTGTTTTTATTTGCATTCACGGATGGGTAGCAATGTGGAGCATTTTTTCATATATTTATTCGCTTCTTTAATTTCATCCTCTGAGAAGTGTGTATTCATCTTAGATGCCCATCAGCAGTGCTAACTTAGTAGCAGTCAGGAAACAGAACAAGATTGAGAGACAGAGAAAAGGTCTGTCTCCAAGTGCACCCTAGACCTACCTCCTCTGTCCATGCCCACCTCCTGACCACACACTCCCTGCACATCTGGACACCATCTGGCCACCAGAGACACTCCGTACCCTAGCGCTCTCATCCTACCCCCTAGGCTCATGTGCATCATCACCAGCTGAAAGTCCCCTGTCCCTCATCTGTGTTCTCACTGGTTAGTTTTGTTTGCTTAGTAACTACAGAGCAACTCTGGTTAGTCCATCCAATTAGTGTCCTCCACCATTACCTGGTGAGGTAGAGCTACACATTTTCAAATGAGGTCCAAACTCTTTCTTAAAATGCTCCCCCCTCCTTCCAGAAGTGAATATTTTGGAGATTTTTACCCCATTATCTTTCTATAGGTGATTTCAGCTTGATCCATGGTTTATGGATCAAATCCATTCAGTTGTTCTTGGGTTGTATTTTTGAGCTCTTGGAACAAATGTGTATCCTCTGTTGTCAGGTAGAGTCAACTAGATGTCAGGGAGATACTGTTGGTTAATAGTGTTGTATTCTTCCATCTCCTTGCTAATTTTTTGACTGGTTATTTTATTAGCTACTAGAAGGAATGTTAAGTCTCTGTAATCGTGGATTTATTTATTTCCATTTTTCATTAAAAAAAGAAAGCTCCCACCACATAAACTTGTCTCCTCTGAGTGCCCGTCCTCAGTCCTAGGAAGCCATATAAATTTTTTCTCACATAGCCATAGTCATTCTTTTAATTGTGTTAACATCCTTTGTTTCAATGTGTGTCATTTCTATGTCCTGATCTAAACTAAGCATATATATTCTGACATCATCTGAAACTTATAATAATCAAGCCGGGCGTGATGGCGCATGCCTGTAATCCCAGCACTCGGGAGGCTGAGGCAGGAGGATTGTTGTGAGTTCGAGACCA
>PVKA01031718.1:0-25997 GCA_004027165.1 Ctenomys sociabilis | reverse complement strand
GGCTCTTTAATGACAGCTATATCAACCTCAAAAGCTCTTTGTACAGGTGGATATAGAATCAGGAATTTAATTGACGTCCCTACTTATGGTGCACGAACATAGAATCTATACATGTCATTGAATGAAACACAGAAGAGATAATGTAGTTCTTGTCTCTGAGATTTATTTAACAAAAATTTATTTGCATAATAAACTTCACATACTTATGTATCTCACGGTTTTCATTGTTGTCCAGGTGAAGAAGTTTCTCAAATAATATCTGGATCTTCACTAAGCCCTGCACTTACAGGTCTAAATGTCTTCTGCGCCACCTGCAGGTATTAAGGAGTATTTTCAGTCTCTCCAGGTGTGGTGCCGCACTTTGGGAGGTCCCTACACTTGGTCATGTGCACTTTGAAGCCGGTGGAAGCTGTAAACCGGTGTTAGGCTTTAACAATAGTTCATTCCTGGATAAAACACGCTTTTAGTCACAGAGTCACGTTTTCTTCAGTGGGTCATGAGGGGTAATCACTGTACTCATATTTAGATATTTCAGAAGTGGGCAATCAGTGCCGCACTCAATTTGAAATTCATTTATTCATTTATTTCTGTATTTATTGCTGTGTCCCTCTCAGTCCTTCCGTTTCTCCTCCAGGATTATCTTCTATTTCCCAGTTCTAGATTTAGATATAGATATTTTGAAGGATCTATCATTCTTTTTAATGAATAATGATTTCTGGAAATTATGGGTGCTTGGTGGGACTGTGAGATAAATTTATCTGTGATAACATCATGATTTTTATCTCTCCAACCACAGATACACCTTTCCCCTTTCATTCAGTGCAAGAAACAGTGTCATGTTACCTTTGATTCTATTACAGAACCCTGGAGTTTATTTCAGAATCTCCCTTTACCTTGGCCAGTTTTTCCAATAACATTAAAGATCTCACTTCTCCTTATTATTCATGACTTTCCATATGTGATCAGCTTCCTGTTCAAAACCAATCTCTAGTCCTTATCATCACTCACATCTCGATTGCAGGAACAACCCCACATTCATAGGTTTGTCCACCTCCTCTAGGACCACAGGCATCTCTGTGTCTTGCATGGGTGTATTCCCCCAAGAGCCTGGATTTGAGCCCTATGGATTCTATTCCTGTGACTTGAAAGCTATCCTCATTCTGTCCCTCTTCAACACCCACTGTGGGTTCTCTGAACCAGCACTCCCACGTGAGCCCTGCCTCTGCATCCCAGGATTACTCCAGCTCCCTCTTCAGTACGTTCACATATCCTTTCTGTCTGCTATTCTCCTCAACTTTCAGGACCTCCAGTATCCTGAATGCTGGACCTAATAACAGTATTATCCTCAGATCTGTAAGACATTCGGTGATGTGAAAACATTCAAGGTTAGTGAAAACTAGTACAACTGTGAGAATGGACATGTGTGCCATGGTTCGGGTCTAGGTGACCCACCAATCTTCATAGAGTCATGTGATGGCTACTAGAGTTGCTGATTAGTTATTGTGGGTTTGGACATGGTACCTTCTCCTGGCAGGTAATTTGCATGACCATGTAAGGAGGGCACAGAGGCCAACAAGCTACCTGGGTTGCTGCCACTCTTTGCTCTTGTTCTTTGCAGCCACCACAAGTGGCGACTTTTTGTCATATGACACCATGCCTGGGAGTCGCCTGAGTATGGACTGATACCTCCCCTGACTGTGAGTTGAATAAACCATTCATCTCTTTATTCTGAGTTTTAGCTATTTTGTCCCACCAATAAGAGAAGAGTAACTGGGACATCATGGTACAGATAGGATACAGACCTTGACCAATAAGCTGTGCCATTCAGAAAATATAAAAACCACCAGTATGCAGTCACTAGCTCAACTATAAATAACGTACTTCTCAGATTCAAGAAGAAGAAAAAACTACTTTGTCTGACCTTATTAAAAATATTTGGATTGATCATTCACAAACATGAAGCATTCCTTATCTAAAGATGCCAAGCTAGTGATGAGAAGTTCTGACCTTTCCTATGAATAGGGACTGTATATTATCTAGATTTTAATCTTGCTTGAATTTGCACTAAAATCCTCGAGAATCAGCATAAACATCCTTTTTTGTGGCAACAGACATTAGGTGAAACTCAGGAACCTGTTGTGCTGGGTGCATATAAACTTCTCTATTTGCTCTTACTTTTCCCATGTGGCAGCCAGACGATGCCTTCTTCATCCTCCAGGGCTGCTTCTCATGGAGACCCAGTCACTGTCCCTCACCAGGTAGGCTGAGCACTCACAGCACGTCAGCCAGACATCAGGTGAAGCCAGGGAAAGCTCCTCAAGTTCTGGCTTCAATTTTTATTAATTTTTTATCATGCATTCTCTAGAGTTCTAGAAGTCTTTTTTTCTATATATAGACCAGGGTGTACAGAGTCTCACTACATAGATAGGACTCATAGCCTTCTTCCTGTTTCCAGCGTCCCAAGCACTGGGATTACAGGCTCGAGCCACCACATTCTATGTGAGGATTGAACTCATGGTGCTGTATTCTGCCAAAGCAGTCACATTACTCAGCTAAGCCATTTTGCGGCCCTCCTGCTATATTCTTAATCAGTTTTCAAAGTTTTCTCTCACTTGGCAATGCCATGGCTGACTTGAAGTCCTGAGTCAATTGGGCATGTTTACATTTCATGGTCATATTGACTGTGAGGGAGATGAGAAGTTACATGGTCCCTGGTCCAGTGAACGATGGAGAGGGCAGTGTAACTTAGTCTCTATCATGCCTTCTTATTAGGAGAGGTAGGAACCAGTGTCCTCTGTAATCTTTTAGCTCTTAAAAACCTAATGGATTGAGAGCGCCCAGTGATGAGGGCCCTTGAGCCCACAGCAGTCTCCTGTGTGCAATCCACACAGGCTTCCTTCTGCTACGCCTCTGCTTGGGCCTGAGAACTTAGTCAGTGAGAGACATCCATACCTCATAGTGTCACATTTGCTGTTATGTGTGTTCTTTTTGAACTCCCGTATTCTTCTATAGATCTCTTTGTGAAGAACACATTATGAATGTAGACATGGATTCATTATAAGTTTTGAGGAAACTTGATCATATATGTATTGTAACAAAATACCCTCAAGTGAAGAACCTCATGTCCCAAGGGAATTTGCTGTTCTTAACTGATCTGAGGACACTAGTGCTGGCTACACATGATCTGAGCTGAACCACTGAGGGGAGCCTCACTTGCAGGTGGCTCTCCCCGCCCCACCCTGCTGATTTGCATGTGCCCACAGCACAACTCATTTTCCCCCAACCCTGCTTAAGAGACCCTCACACCCTGCCCAGGAGTGGCTCCAGGTGAGAACACAGCGCAGACATGAGGGTCTCCAGCCAGCTCCTGGGGCTTCTCCTGCTCTGGATCCCAGGTATGGAAGGACAGCAGTGGGGATCTCCTCAGCCTACATGGCCAGTGCTGTCTGCTTCTCTAGAGATGTGTGCTTCCATCATTTGTAATTGTGTCACTGATTGATTTTGTTTCCCATGTCAGGTGCCAGAGGTGACATCCAGATGACCCAGTCTCCCTCCTCCATATCTGCATCGCTGGGAGAGAGAGTCACCATCAATTGTAAGGCCAGTGAGAGCATAGGCAGCTATTTATCTTGGTATCAGCAGAAGCCAGGGAAAGTCCCTAAACTTCTAATCTACTATGCAACCAATTTGGAATCTGGAGTCCCGGCGAGGTTCAGTGGCAGTAGGTCTGGGACCGATTTCACCCTCACTATCAGCAGCCTGGAGCCTGAAGATGTAGCCACTTATTACTGTCAACAGGGTAATAGTTCCCCTCCCACAGTGATTTAAGCCGTGACAAAAACCTCCAGGGAAGCAGAAGTGTGAGACTGGCCTTTACCAGCTGGTCTTCGCAGTGTCTCAAAAATCTGAGAGTATTCTTTAGATGTGTCCAAGCTTTGAAGATTCTGGGGGTCCAGGTAGAGGGGACCAAGAGACTCCCTTGCACGTAGGTATCTTCTATCTTGTAGGCAACAAGAATGGCCCAGCAAGACTCTCTTTACAAAATGGAGGCAGAAATGTCTATAGTGAATATTTGGAGTTGTGAGGTTATTTGAAAATGACCGCAGCAAAATAACACTGAAAATGTACTAGAGATATTTAAAGTCCAGATTATCTTTCCAGTGAAATACTATAAACCATACCTTTTAAAGTTTTCAGTGTCCACCGCTACTGAAGAAGTGACATTATCTTGGAATTGTCTTCTGTTCTCCCCGAATTTAGACGCCTCTGCCATATATGTTGTTGATCAAGTGGTCCTCACACATTCCAGAGACCTGAGACATACTGCAGCATCTCCGTTTTATCTCTGTGGCCTTTGTCCACGAATCTGTCCACAGGTGTCAGTAGAGGTTATGTCATCAATTACTGAATTCCAAATCTCACAAAGAGCCTTCTACAGAAAAGAGGAGAAATGAAAGAAATTTTGAGAAATGTGATTCCCAAGGTTGCAATGATGTTTGGGAGCTGACATCTGGGGATCCAATGTGAGCACTGGTGTCCCAACTTTAGAGATTTTCCAGTTCAGACTTCATCCCAGAATGTACATGCTTCCACTTCCAAGAATTATCTGCAAATATGAATTAATGAAAAATAAAAAATATCAATAAATGGCAAATGCAAGCCCGGTTGCTTAAAGTATGCAGAAATATTTGCATTAATATACAGAGCAACAAACAAATGTAAATACATTCCTGGGGAAACAAAAACAGAGAAAAGCAAGACACAAGACAAAGCATGCACGATTTTAACAACTATTTTCATGCACATGAAAACGTATTACAGCTGCTGATGCTGCTGCTGCCAGAATCTGGGTCACGGTTATAAGCACGGGGCACAAGATGGTATTACTGACGCCCGGGTGACTTGCCGCCTGCTTTATCTCAAGGCTTTTGGTGTGAAATTCATGCAAGATTAAAACCAAATAATATATAATCCTTATTTATGGGGAAGATTGGAATTTGTCACTGGTAGCACCTCTCAGTAAGGAATGTCTCTGTTTATGGATGTTCTCTCCAAACATTTTCAAAAAGGTCACTCAACGCAGGAGACATTTTGTCCTCTGATCACAGAAGTGCTGGCTGAGGAAAATGCACGTCTAGGTTTGATGTTTTCTGGAAGGCTTAGGTTATCACTCTTACTCTATATTCACTTCTACAAGCACTTCATTCTTTGTTTTTTCAGATGTATGTATTCGATACGGGGTCTCACTATGCAGTTTGGACTCCTAATGAACCTCCTGTTTTCAGCTGCTCTAGTACTGAGATTACAGGCATTCACCAGCACCCCTGGATTCCCTGGCCAGCTCAGTGTGCCTGGAGGTAAGGCAAGTGTGTCATGTGATGACCAGGATTGAACCCTGTCCCTTTGATTGCCTAAGAAGGCACTTATTCTGCTGAGCTATTTTGCCAGCCCTTAAACTGTTCATTCTTACACCTGTACCCAGTTTGCTCCAAGTTTGCACATTCTGTCTTCACAAATCTCTTTCAGGGCCTAGAACTCCCTTCTCCATGTCTGTATTGAGGACTTTGGAGGTCATGTAGCATAAGGAGAACAACATGTAGGAAACTGGATGTGGATGCCCTGCACAGGGAGCCAGAGGGAGCCTGGGAGGCAGAGGCAGGCCTCACATGGGAGTGTTGGGGCTGTGGACTCAGCCTAGATGTCCAAGAGAGACAGGAACGGGGACGCCTTCAAGCCACAGGATCAGGTCTATAGGGCTTGAACACAGGCTTGGGAGGAAGACATTCACACTGACCCAGAGATGGCTGTGGTCCTGGAAGAGGTCTCAGTGAATGAGAGTTTTGAGGTGGTTCTGCAAGGGGCTGTGGGTGATGGAGAGAACTAGAGACCGGATTTGAACAGGAAAGTGATCACATATGTAAGTTCATGCATGATAAGCAGAACCAAGGTCTTCATTGTTATCGAAAGAAGGAATTAACTGTAATCGTGCATGTTTAGTAAACTCTGATTTGGGAATGCAATCAAGCAGAGAGTGCAGGTCTCTTCTCAAAGAAAGAAAGGGGAGAGGTGTCTCGTTGTCTTGGGAGACATACTGCTAATTCTACCTAAACTTGATGAACTTCCTCCAAGCAGACACAATGTATGAATAGCACTATTGACTGGAAAGAAGCATTGATTTTTTAAATATATTTTATTCAAATCTGTTATAGGAAAAATAGAAGATGATCCTAGATGAAGAACTGAAAGAATGAGAGTGACAGAGAAAACTAAAAAGAAGGTGTGAATTTGAGCGGGGCACTGATTGTCCACCTTCGGGCTACGAATCCATTAAAGCAGTTGGTGATCACACTGATGCCCCACTAAAGAGGAGGTGACTCCAGGACTCCAGGTATATTTGCACTCTTCTGAATGGGTTACACTTGCATTGCTCAGCACTTCTTGATCATAAAATCAAACATGCAGTGTGCAGCACCTTGCCTAGCTCATTCAGTTGCACATTTATCCTACAAACAACTTGCCGATGTTTCTGTTTCAGGGATAATACATGGCAGAGGGGACTGAGTCCTCCTCAGTTGGGTCTCTGAGTTCACCTTAAGTGCAGTGCGCTCTGTGGAAACTGCTCTGAGAGAGTGGGGAAAGCAGAGCAGAGTATCCAGGAATCTGGCCTGGCTTCACTGCCCCTTTGCTCCCTTGCAGTGCTCAGGAGCAGCTGTAGCATGTGCTGGGATGCAGGGCTCTCAGGTTCCAGGTTGAGGGAGCTCGGGGGAGGAGCTCAAGTGCTGTCTCAGTCCTCACAGCCAACAGCTGAAATCCTGAGCCAGGAGGGCAACATTGCCCACAATACAGACCCCGGCATTGGAGATCTTCCTCAAATTTTTTCAGATGTTGTGAAGTTGAAGGCCCATGAATGCACCTTTCACTTTATGTTTTGTTTTTTTTTCTTCTATGTATCTTTTGGAGGTTCTCGCTTTTCAGCTTGGACTCATATTGTTCCTCCTGTTTTCAGGCTCCCCAGCACTGGTATCACAGGCGAGCGCCCACATGGCCAGTCTCAGTGTCTGGCTCAGCATGCATAGGTAGGAAGTGCTGCGGTATAGTGTACTAGTGATGAAATCCCAGTCCCTGTGCTTGCCTAAACTTGCACTTAGTCCGCTCAGCTATCTCGCCGGCCCTGCAACTTGCACTTTCAGAATCTTCTCTCTGATCCTAAGTACCTGGATCATAAAGCATTCTTAGCATGTCTCATACTTTATGGGGATTTGTACTGCATAAACCCACCTCTGCAACTTCCATGTGTGTGCATATTCAGATTGTGAAACCTAGGCATGTGCTGGTGTTGAGAGATGATGACATATTTTGGAAATTAATCTTGTGGCATGTTATAAACGTCCAGAAATGAACATATCACATACTTGTCTTGAAATTTGCAAATGTAACATATTTGTACATCCCTCAGGCTCTTCAATGACAGCTATAGTCATCCTCAAAGGCTCTTTGCACAGGTGGACATACAATCAAGAAGTTTAATTGACGTCCCTACTTATGACGGCCGTACATAGCATCTATACATGTCATTGAATGAAACACAGAAGAGATAATGTAGTTCTTGTGTCTGAGATTTATTTAACAAAAATCTATTTCCGTAATAAACTTCAAATACTTATGTATCTCACCACTTTCATTGTCCAGTTGAAGAAGTTTCTCAAATAACATCTGGATCTTAACTAAGGGCTGCAAACTTACAGGTCTAAATGACTTCTGCGCCCCCTGGCGTTACTAAGTGAGTATTTTCAGCAGCTCCAGGTGTGGTGCCGCACTTTGAAGCCAGTGCAGGCTGTAAACCCGTTAGGCTTTCACAATAGTTCATTCCTGGATAAAATACACCTTTAGTCACAAAGCCACGTTTTCTTCAGTAGGTTGAGGGGTAATCACTGATTGTACTCATATTTACATATTCCAGAAGTGGGCAATCATGTCCCACTCAAATTGAAATTCATTTATACATTTATTTTTGTATTTATTGCTGGGTCTCTCTCAGTCCTTCCATATCTCCTCCAGGATTATCTTCTATTGTCCCAGTTCTAGATTTAGGTATAGCTATTTTGAAGGATCCATCATTCTTTTTATTGAATAATGATGTCTGGAAATTATGGGTGCTTGGTGGGACTGTGGTATAAATTTATCTGTGATAACATCACGATTTTTACCTCTCTAACCACAGATACACCTTTCACCTTTCATTCAGTGCAAGAAACAATGTCGTGTTACCTTTCATTCTATTCCAGAACCCTGGATTTCTTTCAGAGTCTCCCTTTACCTGGGCCAGCTTTTCCAACAACATTGAAGATCTCAATTCTAACTATTATTCATGACTTTGCACATGTGATCAGCTTCCTGTTCAAAACCAATCTCTAGTCCTCATCATCACTCACATCTCGATTGATGGAATAACCTCACATTCACAGGCTTGTCCACCTCCTCTAGGACCACAAGCTTCTCTGTGTCCTATATGGGTGTTTTTCCCCACAAGCCTGGTTTCGAGCCTTGTGGATGCTATTCCTGTGACCTGAAGGCTTTCCTCATCCTGTCCCTCTTCAACACCCATGGTGGGTTCTCCGCACCAGCACTCCCATGTGAGGCCTGCATCTACATCCCAGGCTTGTTCCAGCACCACGTGCAGTACATTCACATCTCCTTTCTATCTGCTATTCTCTTCAACTTTCATGAGCTCCAGTATCCTCAATCCTGGACCCAATAAAAGTATTATCCTCAGATTTGTAAGAGATTCGGTGATATGAGAACATTCAAGGTTATAGAAAACTAGTACAAGTGCGAGAATAGATACGTGTGCCATGGCTTGGTTCCAGGTGTCCCACAAATCTTCACAGAGTCATGTGATGGCTTCTAGAGTTTCTGATTGGTTACTGCAGGTTTGGATGTGATACCTTCTCCGGGAAGGTAATTTGCATGACCATGTAAGGAGGGCACAGAGGCCAGCAGGCTACCTGAACTTCTGCCACTCTTTGCTCTTGCTCTTTGCAGCCACCACGAGTGGCGACTGTTTGTCCTGTACCACCATGCCTGGGAGTCACCTGAGTATGGACTGATACCTGCACTGACTATGAGTTGAGGAAACCTTTCATCTCTTAATTCTGAGTTTTAGGTATTTTGTCCCACCAATGAGAGAAGAGTAACTGGGACCTCATGGTACAGATAGGATACATACCTTGACCAATAACCTGTGCCGTTAAGAAAACATAAAAACCACAAGTACACAGTCACTAGCTCAACTATAAATAAGGTACGTCAGAGATCTGGGGAGAAAAAAAATTACCGTATCTGACCTTATTTAAAATATTTGGATTGATCATTCACAAACATGAAGCATTCTTTCGCTAAGGATGCCAAGCTAGTGATGACAAGTTCTGATCTTTCCTATGAATTGGGACTGTATATTATCTAGATTTTAATCTTGCTTGAATTTACACTGAAATCCTAGAGAATCAGCATAAACATCCTCTTTCTCTGTGGCACTGGTGATTGAACTCAGGAACCTCTTATGCTGGATGCATTTTTGTAAACTTTCAATTCCTGGTATTGGGTGACACAGTTCAGCTCTTATTGAGATGGGAAAGAGCTTATAAAATGATACCACGCACCAAGAATGATTGAAAATGACGCTGTACATATGAAGCACAGAAGTGATACATTGTTTTGCCCTCACCAGATGCACATTTACTGCAGGCCTATCCCTGTCACCCGGCTGATTGGAAAGATTGCAAGGGACAACTAATCCTTGTACAAAAACAGAAAATCCAGCTTGAGGTTATGCTAGTCCTGCTTGATGTCTTGGAATTTGTACATGTGCAGAGAACAAAATGAGGTATCCTTCACGGGCTGTTCATGCTTCATGTAGAAGTCAGATCCAGTGAGGACCCAGCATGACGATGGGGCTCCTGGCCCAACTACAGGGCCTCTTACTGCTCGTGTTCCTATTAAAGAGGGAAAACACTGGGAATTTCATAGCCCAGTGTTCAGTATGACAAGCTCTTTGGAAAAGCCTTACTGAAGTCATGAACAGGTGTGTCTCTATTTGCTCTTACTTTTCCTGTGTGGCAGCCAGACTGTGCAGTCTTCATCCTCCAGCGCTGCTTCTCATGAAGACCGAGTCACTGTCCCTCACCAGGTAGTCTGAGCACTCACAGCACGTCAGACGGACATCAGGAGAAGCCAGCGAAAGCTCCCCAACTTCTGGCTTCAATTTTATCATGCAGTCTGTAGAGTTCTAGAAGTCTTTTTTTCTATATATAGGCCAGGGTCTACAGGGTCCCACTACACATAAGACTCAGAGTCGTCTTCCTGTTTTCAGCGTCCCAAGCACTGGGATTACAGGCTCGAGCCACCACATTCTGTCTCAGCCACCTGGGGTTTGAAGCCCTGGTGCTGCGCTCTGCTGAATCAGTCACATTACTCAGCTAAGCTATTTTGCTGGCCCTCCTGCTATATCCTTAATCAGTTTTCAAAGTTTTCTCTCACTTTGCAATGCCATGGCTGACTTGAAGTCTGAGGTCAATTGGGCATGTTTACATTTCATGGTCATTTTGACTGAGAGGGAGATGAGAAGTTACACTGTTCCTGGTCCCGTGAACGATGGAGAGGGCAGTGTACCTTAAAGTCTCTATCATGCCTTCTTATTAGGAGAGGTAGGAACCAGTGTCCTCTGTAATCTTCTACCTCTTAAAAATCTAACAAAAGAGAGCATTCACCATTGCTTAATAAAATGCCAAGACTGATGGCGTAAGCGGGCTCAAACAGAGGAAGAACGCTCAGCAGTATACAAGAAGTTGTAGGGAGTACAGAAAAGTGTAGAACTATGCTTTTCATAGCCACAGGTTCATGGATCTTTGACTCCAAATTTGAAATATGTTGAATGCATCTATAAAATTGAATGTTCTGTCACAACTAAGGGGACATTAACTTCCGAATACAGGATGACTTCGTATTTGAAAATCAACCCATATGAGGGACAGATTGAAGAGCAAAAGCATCAGCTGAATTGGGAGCCTGCAAGGGCAGAGAGAACATGTTTAAGTGTGTGTGACACAGAGGAAGGGGAAGGAGATAAGGAAGTCATCCTGAAAAAGACCACAGGGTGAAAATGCAGAAGTCCCAGGAAACACTTGGAGAGTGAAGAAGGCTGAGAATCCAGGTAGGTCTCAGGGAGAGGGCCATACAAGGAAGGGGCTCACAGGGAAGAAGGTGTGCAGTGAAGAGGACAAAAGGAGCCAGCTCCTTAGAGCTGCAACAAGATCCCGTTGACACCAGGGGACCACTACAGTGCATCTTGGACCCTTCTCTAAGGATTTTCTCTCCTTGTCTCAATGCTACATACTTCCCTTGATTGTTATAAAAGATGTGCTAAGTGTCATTCAGTTTAATCAATGAAATTTCTTAATCAGTCTAGAAACACCGACGTCTTAGTGTTTACTTCATGATGTCAATTCAAATGAAAGACATAGGAGCCTGTTTTACACTACAAAAGTAGATCCAATAATATTCATATGAACATTTTCTGGAGCAAGGGACTGCTGGGGATATAGCTAGTGCTTGCTTCTCAAGTGCAAGGATATGAGTTCAATCCCAGGTACCGCAGAAAAAAAACTATTCCTTTAACATCTTCCATTGTCTCTTCAGATTGTCAAGAATTGTTAAAGTTGCTCAAACCGCTTAAACTTTATAAACTTACTTTAGTAAACTGCAAGAGAAAGAATATGACCTTGTAGAACCGAGAATACCAAAGACAAAAATAACTTCAGAACACACAGTGTTTAATAAAACCAGTAGCATCAAATTGATAGCAATTATGTTTTCAAAAACTGCGAAGTAACATGTGCGTTATGAAGTACGAAAAAGTGTGTAATTATAGAGCATATGATTGTTACTTCCTAAAGAAAAATGCGGACTCAAATGAAAAATTTAAACAACATTTTAAAAGCAAAGATGTTGAGATCCTTTCAGGAATCAGCAGGTCTGTGAGCCATCCAGCAGAGAGGTACCAGTGGCCCCAATTGGGGGATGCACACCCTTCCCTCAAAATGAGGTAGACCTGTGGACTGTACTTGTAGCCTCCACTGAGGGCATTGAAACTCTAGGCTTGCTGACCCAGTGGCAGGACTGATGCCTCTTTCTCTCTACATCTACACCTATTGTTTTCTGTCTACATCTCATGGCAGTTTCCCAGGAGGTGTCTCATGGGCCACTATAGTACTTTAGGGCCAATTTATCCTCAGCTGCCTCATCTGATCCCCATCCCCACAAGTCTTCGTATATTTTGGCATGGATCATGTCTCATCCCGATGCTGCTGTGCACTTCTGTTCTAATGGTAAATGTGTCCCTAACCTCGTGAACACCATTGAGAACTGTGTTTTTTAGGATCCTAATGAAATCTGGGAATACTGATGTGTGGGTCATGGAATCAACAGGCTCACAGAGGGCAGGACATAGTAGCTCAGTGGCTGACTACAGGTGAAGACAGTAGATGGGCACAAGCAATAATCGGAAAATCTCAGGAAGCTGGTAGCATAGTACATAGAAAGATTCATGGAGTGAAAGACAGAGCTGTATTGTCAGCTGTGGGACAGCAAACCCCTGATTTTGGTAGGAACAGAGGAAGTGAGTCGATGAGAAGACAGATGACAGAAAGCTTAGTGGGCCATGGGGGCACTGAGAGGTCAGCAATCTTCCAACTTATAAATCCTGAGCACAGAACTAGTGTTATCTTGCTTTGCCTTGTGGGTTTCTGTTGATATTTCTTACTTCCCAATCTTATCTGTATTATTTTGCTTTTGCCAAGATCTTTAAAGTCTGAAGCAAGGAGGTAGTCTCTCTGTAGTACATACTGTGCATGTCAGCATTTTGCCTCACCAGTGAGAGAAAACGAGACCTTTGCTGTGACTGTCACCCTGTGGTCCCAGAGCCTTTGGAAATGGCTTGTGGGAAGCCTAGAGAATTTCAAAGATGTCAGCTGAGAGAGTCAAAGTGGACCACTGAGGGATATTTTCTTCTTCTTTTTCTTTTTGTTTTTGAGGCAGGGTCTCACTATGCAGTTCAGGCTGGCCTTAAGCTCGCTTGTAACTCAGGCTGGGCTCAAACTCCCAACAATTCTCCTGCCTCAGCCTGCGGAGTGCTGGGATTATAGGCATGTGCCACCACACCCAGCCAACTGAGGGATATTTTCTAGGGAGAGTACAGTCAGAGCTCATGGTACCAGAGAACCTGTAAAGACCAGGCTTGACAGATTTATTCTGGGAAGAAGGACTACAGTGACTGTTGGACTCAGGTAATTTGTGTTATGGCTTTGGAAATGATGTGTCTGTTTTGGCTTGTGTCCAGAGGCTGAGATTAAGGGCAGCAAATTAATCTGGCCAACAGCATTTAAGGCGGTCATATGCTGAGATCCTGGACTGGCTGGTGTGGGGAGTTTTCAGTCAGAAAGGAAGCTGGAGGAATGCTGCAGACTGCAAACATAGATCCGAAGAGGTCTGCACCTTTGACAGGAGAATGGAAAAAATGTTCTGAGGGCACCTCAGGAAGCAGTGAGTCTCCAACCTGTGCAGCCTCCAAACTGCCAAGCTGAGACTTTGCTTTGAGGAAAAAAACTGCAGAGCACCATGGTCCAGATGTGCAGCAGGACAGAGAACTTGAATGTCAGAAGGACTGAGAATGCCCGGTGTCCCAGGTCCTTGAGCCCACAGCAATCTCCTCTGTGGGATCTGCATAGGCCTCCTCCTCTTGCTCCCTCTGAGAACTTGGTCAGCATGAAACCTGGTTATCTCATTTGATCCAATTTACTGTCATGTGTGTTCTTTCTAAACACCAGTATTCTTCTGTAGAACCTTTTCTGAAGAGCATATTACAAATATAGACCCAGATTCATAGTAAGTTTTGAGGAAATTTGATCATACAGGTATTTTAACAAAATGCCCACCTGCCAGGAACCTGATCTCCCCAGGGAAATCTGCTATTCTTAACTGATCTGAGGACACTAGTGCTGGGTACACAGGGGCTGAGCTGAGCCACGGAGAGGAGCCTGGCCTGCAGGTGGCCCTCCCCGCCCCACCCTGCTAATTTGCATGTGCCCACAGCACAGCCTGCTGTCCCCAGGACTCCTTAAGAGACCACTCACACCATGCCCAAGAGCAGT
Organism: Ctenomys sociabilis; assembly: GCA_004027165.1. NCBI lineage: Eukaryota > Metazoa > Chordata > Mammalia > Rodentia > Ctenomyidae > Ctenomys > Ctenomys sociabilis. The sequence continues at coordinate 11,793 of PVKA01031718.1, read as the reverse complement.
TCCAGGTGAGAGCACAGCGCAGACATGAGGGTCTCCAGTCAGCTCCTGGGGCTCCTGCTGCTCTGGATCCCAGGTAGGGAAGGAGAACAGTGGGGATCTCCTCAGCCTACGTGGCCAGTGCGGCCTGGTCTTGCAGAGATGTGTACTGTTATCATGTGCGTTTTGTGAATCTCTCTTTTTATGTTTCCCATGTCAGGTGCCAGTTGTGACATCCAGATGACCCAGTCTCCCTCTTCCGCATCTGCATCGGTAGGAGACAGTGTCACTATCAATTGCAAGGCCAGTCAGGGCATAAGTAACTGGTTAGCTTGGTATCAACAGAAGCCAGGGAAACCCCCTAAACTTCTAATCTATGATGCAACCAATTTGGCCTCTGGAGTCCCACCGAGATTCAGTGGCAGTGGGTCTGGGACAGATTTCACCCTCACCATCAGCAGCCTGGAGCCTGAAGATGTGGCCACTTATTATTGTCAACAGTATAATAGTCGCCCTCCCACAGTGATTCAAGCCATGACCAAAACCTCCAGGGGAAGCAGAAGTGTGAGGCTGGCCTTTACCAGCTGGTCTTCACAGAGTCTCAGAATTCTGAGAGCGTTCCTCAGATGTGTCTAGGCTTTGATGGTTCTGGGGAGTCCAGTTAGAAGGTACCTAGAAACTTCCTTGCTCTGTAGCTATCTTCTATCTCGTAGGCAACAGGAAAGGCCCAGCAAGTCTCATTACATAATAGAAGCAGAAATGTCTGTAGCAGAATTTTTGCTGTTGTGACGTTATTTGAAAATGGCTTGGAAGAAAAATTCTACTAGAGATATACAAAGTCCAGATTATCTTTCATGTGAAATAACATGAAGATTGTAGCATCCACCACTAGCAAAGAAGTGACATAGTCACTCAATTGTTTTCGGTTTTTCCAGAATGCAGACTCCCCTGTCACTAAATGTATAGGTTGCTAATCACGTGGTCCTCAGACTGCACACAGAGCTGAGACACTGCATTGTCTTCTTTGTTTCTCTGTGACCTCGTCCACGTATTTTTCCACAGGTGTCAGTAGAGGTTAGGTCATCCTTTTCTTGAATTCAAAATCTCGGGGCAGGGCCTAACATGGGTAAAAGCTGCAGAAGAAAGGAGAAAGAAAAGAATTCTAAGCAATGTGCTTCTCAAGGTCATGATGATGTTTGGGAGCTGACATCTGAAGATCCAGTGTGGACTCCCCTGTCCCAATTCTTAGAATTTTTTGAGTTCAGAAATTGTTTTGGTTTGTGTATAGGTGTCCCCTCAAAGCCTCCTGCAATCTTGGGGTGGCTGCTGCAATTTGTGACTGACTCTTGTGGGTGTGGATGCTGCACCTGCCCTGAGTAGACAATTTGCATTACAATGTAAAGTGGGAGGAGGAGTCAGCTGCTGGAGCCCCTGCTACCTCTAACTTTTGCTCTTGCTCTTTGCTGACAGCATGAATGTTTGCTCTCTGCCTTGTGCCCCTCTGCTTAGGAGCCAGCTGAATATGGACAGAAACCTCAGGTAACTGTGAGCTCAATAAACCTTTTCTTGTTTCATTTCGGTTATTGGATATTTGTCCAAGCAATGAGACAACAGCAACTAAGACAGAGATCATCCCAGAGCATACATGCTTGCACCTCGCAGAGTTATCTGCACATATGAATTACCTGCAAGAAAGTTTTCTCTCCATGTGACTCTTCCCAGGCACACTACACATCATGAATCTCTTTCCTCTGTGGCTCCATAATCTCCTTGATCAAAAACTTTGGGGCACAACTGAGTTTCATGATGTTACAGTACAGGTTCTCCTATGCCCTGAGTCTTCACTGACCTTGAAAGGCTAGGGCCAAAATGTTGGCTGGCCTTGCAGTTCTTCTATTTCTCCAATGTTGATCTGTGAACTTAGGTTGTTAACCATCCTGAACAAAAGCTAATTAGTACTCTGCAGCATATTGCATTCTGTTTTCCCTAACTATCTGACTCAATTGTCTTCAGGTGTTGTTGGACATTTCTATTTCTATCTCTTCTTTTGACTTCTTATACTAGGGAGACTATCCAATATTTGCACATGTGTGTCTGGTTTATTTCACTGATGAGTATATGTTCAAGTGGCGTCCACTTCCTTATAAATGCTTCACACTTATCATTCTTTATAGCTGAGTAATATTCCTTTACATAGAAATACCACATCTTTTTCAACCATTCCTCATGTGATGAACATCTTGGTTGTTTCCAAGATTTTGCTATCAGAAATTTTGCTGTTGTAAACATAGGTACACATATATCACTTTGATATAATGCTTTCAGCTCCTCTGGGAAAATTCCCAGCAGGGGGACAGCTGGCTTGAATGGCATTTCCAATCCTGCATTTTGAGTAGTCTCCAAACGGACCTCCACAATGGTTGCACCAGTCTACATTACCTCCAGCAGTGCAGAAGTGTTCCCTTTTCCCCACAATCTCTCCAACATTTGTTGTTGCTTGATTTCCTTATGATAACCATTCTTTCTCGAGTGAGATGGTATCTCAGTGTTGTTTTTATTTGCATTTCATGGATGGCTAGTGATGTGGAGCATTTTTTTCATATATTGATTTGCTTCTTTAATTTTGTCCTCTGAAAAGTGTATATTCATCTCAGCTGCCCATTTCTGAATTGGGTCTTGAAATTTGAGAGGCCTGTTATATCTTAGTTCTTTATAAATTCTAGACAGCAGACCTTTGTCTGATTGCTTATTACTTAGGATTTTTTCAAAATTTGTGGGTTGTCTTTTCGCTTTGTTGACAATTTTTTTTGACGTGCAGAATCTCATCAAGAAGAATTGATTTCAGTTGTTGCTTCTTTCAAGTGTTTCTCATGCAGGCTCTCATACAGAGCAAACTGGTCAAGCATTGGCCGTGACTCATCCTCATGGATGACACAGTTAAAGGATAACAAGACAAACTCTGAGGGGACTTCACTGACCTCATTAGAAACAAAAGCTACATCTTTTGGTATATAGTTCTTGATCTGTGTGGTCTTAGTCATCCAGAAAAAAAGTATGAAAATCAGGTATATAATGTGGGACCATAATAATAACTTGAGCTGTAAATGGCTATAGTCAACAACTTCTTCAGATAACTCACTATTATGGTGGAATGCTACACTGTGTAGGATTGTGTCGTCGAGTTCAGGCACCTAAATTGGTTTAATGACAATGGAGTGCTCTTCTTTGATAGGTCTAGACAAAAAAAAAAAAAGGTATACAAAGGAAGAATCATGATGTGTGTGTATAAACAGTAGAGTTAGGATAAATGTGCCATGCTTCTACATAATTCTATGAGATGCAAGATATGCACTAATAGTGGTTGGACAAGATATTAAGTTGGCTTCTAGTACTATGGACAAAACTAGGGAGATAACAAGGAGAAAAGTATTAATTATGTGAATCTGTGAAATAATTCAGCTATAAAAAATAAGATAATTATATAGCTACACTCTCTTCATTGACTGATTAGAGACATCTGCTATCATAATGCCTGTAAGTATAATATCATGAATGCACCATGAACAACATGAAAGCATTGCAAAAACATTTAGCAATGTACTAATTTATCAAATCTATTCTGTTAATTTGTCTTGAGACTGTCTCTTTGCTACTTGATCATCAATAAAAATAGTGAAAAAAGAAAGAAGAAAAGTTTTTCAAAATAATAATGGCAAATCAATAAAAATAAGATTTATCTGCAAATACAAAATAACAATATATGACAAATACAAAGGAAGGTGCATGAAGTAGAAATGTTTGCATAAAGATACAGAGCAACAGACAATAGTGAATATATTCTTGTGAAAACAAACAGACAAAAAGCAAGAAGTAAGACAAGGCATGCATAGTTGTAACTACTATTTTCACACACATGCACATGCATTCCAGCTCCTGGTGGTTCTGCTCAGAGCCAGGATCTGGTCCATGGTTATAACCGCACAGCAGAAGATGGTGTTGCTGAGGCCGTGGAGACTTCCCCCATGCTGCTTCTCAAGGCTTTTGGTGTGAAATTTGTGCTGCAAAATTAAAATATAGATGACATATAATCATGATTTTAAAATAGATTAGAATTAATCACCAGTAGCACAGCACTTCAGGGAAAGAAACCAGTCTATGAATGCTCTCTGGCAATATTTTCAAAAAGGTCAGACAAAGAAGGAGGGTTTTTCTCCGCTCATCACAGGACTGCCTCGTGATGGACATGCACGTCTCTTTTGGCAGTTTTCTGGCGGGCTTAGGTTATCACTCTTCCTCTACATGTGCCTCTATGAACAGTTTATTGTTTTCTTTTATTGTATGTATTCAGTACATTATACATGGTCTCAGTATGCAGTTCAGACTCCTAATGATCCTCCCATTTTCAGCATCTCCAGAGCTGCAATTATAACCATACACCACCACCCTAGGATTCTGTGGACAGGTCAGTGTGCCTAGAGGTGGGACAACTGCACCAATCAGCTATAGGGATTGAACCCATGTCCCTGTGAATGCCTAAGCAGGCACTTAGTTTATCGAGGTATCTCACTGGTCGTTGAACTGTTTTTTCTTTTTTCATGATCTATCCGCACCAAATCTCTTTCAGCGCCTGGAACACCCTTCTCAGTGTCTGGAGTGAGGACCATGTACGTCAGGCCAGGTAAGGAGAATATCAGATAGGAAAGTGGAAGTGCATGCCCTGCACAGGCTGGAAGAGGCAGCTTGCGATGCAGAGGCAGTCCTCACGTGGGAGTGCTGGGGCTGTGGACTCAGCCTTGGTGTCCAAGAAAGACAGGATGGGAAAAGTCTTCAGCCTGTAGAATCACCTCGGTATGGCTTCAACTCTGGCTTGGGAGGAAGACACCTACTCTGATCCAGAGATGCCTGTGGTCCGAGAAGAGGTTTCAGTGGCTGAGAGTGTGGGGGTTATATCTGCAAGGAGATGTTGGTAGGGAGGAGGACTGGAGATTGGATTTGAACAGGGAAGCAATCACATATGTAAAATCACGAATGATTAATAGACCCAGGGTCTGCATTGTTATCTAAACAAATGCCTTACTTTAATGGGGCATGTTTAAATGAACTCTTTGGTTTGGGAATGGAATCAAGCAGAGTGTGAAATGCTGTTCTCACATAGGGAAAGCTGAGAGGTGTGCCTGTAGATAGACAAACTGCTCATTTACCCAATCTTGATGAACATATAGCATTGTTTCATCAAGCAGCCCTAATTTCTAAATACCACTTTTGAAAACAAAGAAGCATTGGGTTTTTTTAAGAAAAAATATTTCACCAGGGAGATAGTTCAGAAGAATAAGTGCTTGCTTGGCAAGCAAAGATCCTGAGTTCAATAACCGGTTCCATAAAATAAAATAAAATAAAATAAAATAAAATAAAATAAAATAAAATAAAATAAAATAAAATAATATAAAATAAAATAAAATAAAATGAAATAAAACAGCCCTTAAAAAAATCTACTCCTTAATCTAGCACAGGGAAAATGGAATGCGATACTAGAAGCACCATTGAAAGAGTGATAGTGGCAGAACAAGAATACAAAGTAGCTTGTTTTTCATACCTGAATTACATCAAAGATTCAATAATTAAGATTTTCTACAACAGCTACAGTCCCTTAATTTATTGATAAGAGACGCATGGTATAATAATGTCCATAAGTATAATATCATGTATGCACCTTCCATGACACCAAAACATTATGAAAACCGTTTGCAAGGTATTAATTTATCAAATATATCTCATCAAGGTATGTTAAAACTGTCTCATAGATATTTGTACTTCAATAAAACAAAAAAAAAAGATTAAAAAAAAATACAAGGTAGATGTGAATTTGAGTGGGACACCGATTGCCCACATTCAGACTACATAAGTATTCGAGCAGTTAGTGGTGACACTGATGCCCCAGTAAAGAGAATGGGACTCCACCACTAGAGGCGTGTTTGGACTATTCTGAAAGCGTCACACTCCCACTCCTCAGTCTTTCCTGATTGTGAATTCTAGCCTGAAGTGTGCAGCCCCGTGCCCACCTCATTCGGGTGCACCTTTCTCCTCTAATAATTCCCCATGTTCCTGTTTCAGGGATAATACACGGCAGAGGGGACTGAGCTGCTCCTCAGTTGGGTCTCTGTGTCTCCCATGAGTGCTGTGTGCACCGGGCCCTTTGGTCCACTGGAAACCGCACTGAGAGAGTGCTGGGCACAGAGCAGAGGACCCGGGAGTCCTGGCTGACATCACTCCCCCCACTCCCACACAGGTGCTGGAGAGCAGCTGCAGCATGTGCTGGGATGCAGTGCTCTCAGGTTCTAGGTTAAGGGAGCTCAGGGGTGGAGGTCAACTGCTCAATCAGTCCTCACAGTAAACAAGATGAGCTTAAATCCTGATCCAGGAGGATCACATTATTCACAATACAGAACCCTGGATGGGAGATTTTCTTAAATTCTTTTCGATGTTGGGAAAGTTGAATGTAAAAGGATACACCTGTCTCTTTGGCTTCAGAGTTCCACGACATAGCTCTGACTCGTGGGGATCTTCCTGCTGTCAGTGTCCCCAATACTGGGAATACAGACCTGTACCCTCACGCCCGGCCTCAGTGGCCGGCTTAGCGAGCCCAGGGTGGAGCTGCTACAGTATGTGATACTAGTGATCAAACCCCAGACTCTGTGCCTGCCTAAAAGTGTATTTATTCCACTCAGCTATATCGCCAGCCCTCCAACTTGCACTCTCTGAGTATCCTTTCTGAGACTAAATACCTGGATCACAGCGCATCCTAAGCATCTCTTGTACTTTATGGGGAATTCTACTTAATTAACCCAACTCCTATGACTTACATGTGTGTACATGTTCAGATGGTGAAGACAAATCATGTATCAGTGGTGAGTGATGAAGACGCATAGTGGAATGAGTCTGTGGCAGGCTTAAAAAGGCCCACAATTCAACATATCACATCTTTGTACTGATTCTCAGGAAAATTTGCACATGCAACATAGTATTACAACATGAAGGCTCTTTAAGGGAATCTCTAGCCAAACAGAATACATAAAATTGTCATAGGGGAAAGGCTCTGTGGGAGGTGGACACACGATTTGAAAGTTTAATTGATATCTCTACCTATGGTGCTCATACATAGGATTTATACATGTCATTGAATCAAACAGAGAAGGCTCAGTGCATTTCTCGGCTCTGAGATATTTATGTAAGGAAACCTCTATTTCCCTAATAAACTGCCCCATACTTAGGTGTCTCACCATTTTCATTGTTCCTCAGGCAAAGAAGTTTCTCAAATAACATCTAGGTGCTCCCCAAACCCTCCAAAGTAAAAGGTCCCAATGCCTTCTGCGCCCTCTGGGTACTAAGTATTTTCTCTGCGTCTCTCTGGGTGTGGTGCAGGACCTTGCGTGATACCCACAGTAAGCGGTGCTCGCTTTGAACCTGGATGGAGGCTGTTCCTGCCAGAATACAGGGCTGCAAGGCGCACTTTCCCTTTGATAATTAGGAAATTCATGTGAAGAAGAGTGGTACTTTTAGAATAGTCCATTTCTAGTTAAAATATGCCTTTAGCCATGAAGTCACATTGCAATCAATGGGGCATGAGGGTAGTCATTGACTCTACTCATAGTTACATGTTTCAGAATTTAGCAATTAGTGTCCCATTCAAACTGAAATTTATCTATTCATTTACTGAGTTATTTATTCCTGTGCCTCTTACATTCCTTTTGTATCTCCTCCAGGCTCAGCTTCTGTTTTCTCAGTTCTATACTTAGATGCAGGTATTTTGAAGGATCCATTGTTCTTTTCATTGAATAATGATGGTTAGAAATTAGGGATACTTTCTGGGACTGTGGTGTATTCTCTTTGTAATAAAATCAGGACTTTAATCTCTCTAACCACAATGCACTTTTACTTTTCTGTCATGAAAGAAACAATGTTGTACATTTGATTCTATTCCAAAAGCACAGAGTTTATAGCAGAGTCTCCTTTCAGTTGGGCCAGCTCTTCCAATAATATTGAAGACATTAATTCTAATTATTATTCATGAATGTTCACATGTGATCAGCTTCATGTTCAAAACTAATCTCTAGTCTTCTTCATCACTCATGTCTCGATTGCAGAAATTCGCTTACATTCACCTGTTCTAGGACCACAGGCATCTCCTTGTCCTTTATGGGTGTCTTCTTCCAGAAGCCTAGGTCTGAGCCCCACAGATGTAATTCCGGTGGGCTGAAGGCTTTCCTCAGTCTGTCCCTCTTGGACACTGATGGAGAGCTCACTGCACCTGCACTCCCACATGAAGCCTGCCTCGGCGTCCCAGGCTTGCTCTGGCTCCCCATGAAGTGCATTAACATCTACTTTCTATACCCTATTATGCTCAACCTGCATGAGCTCCATTGTCCTCAATCAAGGAGCTAAGAACCGTGTTATCCTATGAACTGTAAGAGATTTGGTTGTGTGAAAACACTGATGCTTAGAGAAAATTTGTTCAACTGCAAGAATGAACACATGTGCTGTGACTTGTGTCCTACTTGTCCCCAAATCTTCATGCAGTCATAGGATGGCATCTAGAGTTTGTGATTGATTATTACGGGTGTGGATGTAGTAACTTCCCTGGGGCAGGTAATTTGCATTACAGTGTAAGCAAGGGACAAGGGCAGCTGGCCACCTGAGCTGCTGCCACTCTCTTTGCTCTTCCTCTTTGTGGCCACCATGAATGGCTACTCTTTGTGCATGTGCCACGGTCCTGGGAGCTACCTAACGATGGACTGAAACCCCCACTGACTGTGAGCTAAATACACCTTTCCTTGATTCACTTTGGATGCTGAGTACTTTGTCCCATCAACTAGAGCAATGTACACGAGACAACATGGTACAGAGAGGATACAGAGTAAGACCGATAACCTGTGCAGGCCATAGTAGTGATGGCAAACTCCAACCTTTGCTATGTATTGGGACTGCATATTATCTAGATTTTAATATTGCTTGAATTTACACTAAAATCCTAGAGGATCAGCATAAATCCTTTTTCTGTGGTAGCAGGGATTGAACTCAGCATCCTTTTGTGCTGGGTGCTTATAAACATTTTGCAATTCCTGGTGTTGGGAGGTGCTGTTCAGCTCCTATTGAGATGATAGACAGTTTATCAAATAATATCATGAATCAAGAAGTGAGGAAAATAACACTGTACAAATGAGACATAGAAATGATGCATTGCTTTGTCCCCCAGTAGAAGCACATTCAATGTAGGTCAATCCGTACAGCACCCGTGACTGCAAAGAGTCCAGGGGACAGTGAACTCTTGTTGAGTGACTGACATAATTCAGCCTTGTTTTATGCTGACTCCTGCTCAGTATCTTTTAATTTTCACATGCTCAGAGAACAGATTGAAATATCCAACATGGCTGCACATGTTTCGTATAGAAGTTAGATGCAATCACGTCTCAGCATGACCATGGGGGCCCGGCTCAGCCACAAGGGTTCCTACTGATCTTGCTCCTAGTTAAAAACGGAAAAATCTGGGAGCTTCATATCCCAGTGTGTTAAGTATGGCCAGCTTTTGGAAAAGCCTTTCTTGAAATCATGAACAAATGGGTCTTTATCTGTTCCCATGTGGCATTTAGATTGCGCCATCTCCATCCTCCAGGGCTGCTTCTCCCAGAGACAAAGTCACTGTCCCTTACCAGGAAGTCTGAGTACTCATAGCAGGTCAGCCTGGAAACAGGTGAAATCAAGGAAATCTCAAGTTCTCGTTTCAATTTTTATTAATGTTTTATGCTACAGTCTCTAGAGTTCGAGAAGTAGTTTATTTCTCTATTAAGGACAGGGTCTACTGGGTCTACAGGGTCTCACTTCATAGATAGGACTCATAGTGATCCTCCTGTTTTCTGTCTCCCAAGCCCTGGGATTACAGGTGTGCACCACAATGCCCAGGCTCACTCACCTGGGAATTGATCCCATCGACTCACTGTATTCTGCCTAAATAGGCGCATTAATCTGCTAAACCGTCTTCCATTTCCTCATGCTATGTTCTGAAACAATTTTAGAAGTTTTCACTGTGAGGATATCTGTGTGGAATGGCATGGCTGACTTGATGTCCTGAATCAATTGTGCATGCTTACATTTCATGGTCATTTTGACTGGCAGAGAGCCCAGAAGTTACAAGCTTCCTGGTCCAGTGAACAACGGAGAAGGCAGTTTAACCTATGGTCTTTGTCATCAGGTCTTATTAGGAGGATTAGGAACTATATCCTCTGCATTCTTGTTATATCTCTTAAAAACCTAAGTAAAGGCATCATTCACCATTGCTTCTGAAAATGCCAACAATGACGTCCTCAGTGGGCTCAAACAGGGTAATAACATTCAGCAGTGTGTAAGAAGTTATATGGAATACAGAAAAGAGTAGAAGTGTATTTTGCATATCCACGAGTGCACGGATCTCTGACACAACATTGGAAACATGCTGAATTGATCTATGAAATGTAATAATGTGTCTCAAGTAACAGGTGTTTATACTTCAAATATAGGGTGACTTGGTATTTTTGTGTGTGTGTTTTGATACTGGAAATTAAACACACAGCCTTGTGTACGCTATGCAAGCCCTCTACTATTCAGCTATGTCCTCAGCTCTATGCTATTCTTCATTATTCAAGCTAATCAGCCATTTGCATGCTGTATCTACAATTAATATTGAATCATCTACATTTTTCAGTTTTATTACTTTACCTTAAACCGTCATTATCTCTAGCCTGGATTACTACAGTAGCCATCTTTCAGCTCATCCCCCATCTTCATTTTTGCCTGTTCAAAGCCTTCTCTCTGTAGTCCAGTACAAATTGTCAAGCATCAAAAATGCTAAAATTAGTCCTTCAACTCTTCCATTACAAACCTTTATTTCTCCCCCATTTTTCTCAGGATCAAGTCCATGTATTATAATCCAGCTAATAAAAGGCATAATGAGCATGCTTGTTTATGTCTTATCTCCTCTGTTTATTCTTTTTTTTCTTACCAAATGCAAAAGGCATATGATTGGTCATTTATAATTTACCACTCTTAAAACACTTTGTCAAGATGCTAAAAAGCGTAAATTGGATGGCTTTAGGAGCAGATACTTTTGGAATAAAATTTTGGCAGCATGCTCTTGCAGCTGCACTTGTAAAATCTGAACAAAAAGCAAAACAAAAGTCTCAGAGAGGGAAGGACATAGTAGCTCAGAGGCTGACTTTAGGTGAAGACAGTAGAGGGGCACAAGCAATAATCTCAGAATCTCAGGAAGCTCCTAGCATAGCACATAGAATGACATTTGGAGCAAGAGACAGAGCTGGCCTTTCAGCACTGGGAGAACAAACGCCTGATGTTGTCAGGAACAGAGGAAGTGAGGAGATCCGGGGACAGGAAACAGAAAGCTGAGCGGGCCGACAAGTGGTCAGCACTCTTCCATCTCATAAATCCTGAACACGAAACTTGTTTTACTTTGCATTGCCTTGTGGGTTTCTATTAATATTCTTTAGTTATTATCTTGATATTGTTTCTTACTCATTCCAAAACCTTCAAAGCATGAAACAAGGAGATAGTCTCTGTGTAGTACATACTGCGCATGTCAGAATTTTGCCTCAACAATGAAAGAAAACGGGACCTTTGCTGTGACCGACTGTGGCCATGAGGTACCAGAGCATTTGGATATGGCTCATGGGATGCCTAGAGAGGATGGGAGATGTCAGCTGAGAGAATCAAAGTGGAGCACTGCGGAATGCTTTGTAGGGAGATTACACTCCGAACTCACTATACCAGCAAACC
>PVKA01031717.1:0-26187 GCA_004027165.1 Ctenomys sociabilis | reverse complement strand
ATATTTTTTTTTTTTTTTTTTTTTTTTTTTTTTTTTTTTTTTTGTCTTTTTGAGACAGGGTCTCACTATACAGTTCAGGCTGGCCTTAAGCTCACTTGGTAGCTCAGGCTGGTCTCGAACTCACAACAATCCTCCTGCCTCAGCCTCCCGAGTGCTGGGATTACAGGCATGCGCCACCAAATGTTTTCAAAGTAATATGTCTCATTTAGAGCATAATATTTGTTACCAAGTTGCTAAGAGTCTTAAATTAACTACTTTAACAAACCCTTAGGAGGTAGAAAATCTATATTGAGAGATAGTTATCCAAGTTTAAGACACATGAATATGATGTATTTAAACATCCAGGGGTCACAGTCTCAGGTATTATCTTCAAATCTGTTTTATTGATGTGTGTCTTTTAAATGGAATTTGCACAAAAGAATGGAGAAAATGAAGTACAAATACCAAAACAAAAAACTCATCTAGTGGGAATAAAAAAAATACTACTGAAATTTAAAAGAGAATAAAGTTGACCTTATGGCCAGAAACCTATTGACTGAAAGAGTGGCATGAATTTCCTGATGCTGGTGAAAGAGAACTGTGGAAGACTTTCGTTAGCTAAGCAATTGGGTGACCTTCTCTTCCATATTTTACAGACATTCTCAATCCTCAGATCTTATCTGAAAAACAAACACTTACCTGAAAAACAAAATTCATCCCTTGGAACCTGTAGACTTTTGCATGACCCTATGCTAGTGAAATAGTGGATTATTTACGTAGATATATAATTCTAAACTTCTGAAAGAAAAACTAAAACCAAACTTTAAATATGCTGCAATATGAACACACAAATGCCTTAAATAAGTTGCATTATTTTTGAAATATATTTTAATTTATTCATATTTTAAAATGCACATTAAGCCAGGTTTGTTAGTGCAAACCTATAATGCTAGCATTAAGGTAGGCTGAGGCAGGAGGATCAACATGAGTTTGTGTCCGATCTGGGCTACATAGCAAGTTCTACAACCGATTGAACTACATAGCAAGACCTTGTCTCAAAAACAAAAAGAAAGTTAAAAACTGTAATACTGACTCTTATCTCACAACAAAAGGTGTGAAATAGTTTAATGAGGGTTGAATGGCATGAAAGAAGATGAATGTTTCCATAAATTTCTCTTTGATCTGTGTGTTGGTACTGTCTTTACAAATATATTGTCTTTAAAAATATTTTGGTGTTGTGCACTAATATGCTATTATAATCTAAATAATATTTAGTGGGGCTTTTTTGGTACTGGGGATTAAATAATCTTTTATCCAGCATATTTACATCCAAAAATCCAGTCTATAAAAGATTTGAAAGTATGGGAACATCATACATAAAATCTCTGACGCTTATCAGTAATGGCAAGTAACCAGAATAAATGAGATACATCTAATGCTGATATACATGGCCAAGATATTTCATTAAACACTGATGAATATCAAATAAAATGATATTCATCTTTATATATTTATATCTCTTCATATCTATATAGATATGATAGATTTATAATGATATGGTAGATTTATAATAGATAAAATGTTTTGAAACAAACATAAATTTTTAAAAGTGTTTGCATTAGAGTTGGAACTTGTTAGGTCAGACCACCTGGAACTTTCAAACTATACCTTTAGGATTTTTTTTTTTGTGTGTGTGTGTGGAACTGGGGATTGAACTCAGGCCCTTGCACTTGCCAGGGAGACTTATTCTACCAAGCCATCTCCCTGGCCAAACTGTACCTTTAGACTGTTTAATTCGATTTCATTATCTGAAACATCCATTTTGAATATAAGTGATTTTAAAAATCATGTTCACTCATAAACCTTCGTCTACCACCTTTATGCAAATCATTTTATGACTATAGAGCCATTACAATAAAGCTCCAAGAAATTCGCAAGGGAAGATGAATAATTCAAACCATAGGAGAAAATGAGCATAAATACTAGTTACTGGAATTAAAATTAAAATAGATAAAGATTCAAAAATAATTTTAATTAGTCTCATACTCCTAAAATAAATTGACATGAGGCAAGGGCAGAAGCCCCAGCATGGTCTCCAGAGCACATGCTCTGCACCTTGCACCAACTCCATGCCACTGGCTTCTCGCTGCCCTATATGTGGCTGGTGTGTTGGCCTCCTAGATCTCCTCAAATAACAAAATTTGCAAATGTTCAAGTCCCTTAAATAAAATGATATAACACTTGCACATGAAATTTGCATGTCCTCTCGCTCACTTCTAATTGTCTCCGCATTGCTTATGATAGCTAATACAAGGTAAATACTATGTAAGCAGCATTTTGTTTCTTTTGTTTATCCTTCCTTGGCATCTCCTACAAGTACCTGACAAACAGTAAGATATTCAACAAATTTCTTTTAAATCTATGCCTTTTTGTTTGCAATACTGGAGATTGAGCCCAGCCCTTTACACCAAATTTTAAAGAGATTAAATTAGACTCTGGAAAACATTCTAAACTACAATTATTCATAACTTTAGTTTTTTAAATCCTCCTTGATATCATTGATTATCATTGTGAAATATTAGAGACGCACTTTTTCTCATTGGCTTGAAAACAGTTCACACTGTGCAGTATTTCCAAAGGTAATGTGTCTAATTTGTTATTATCCAACCTTTATTTCTTTTTATTTTAAGAGAGGACCTCTCTCAGTTATGTGCCTGAACTTGAACTTGTGAACCCACTCCTGAGCTTCCCCGACCCCTGAGAGTAAGGCATTTCTAGCAGTGTCTTGTACACAGCCCATTTATTTCCTACAAATTGCATGAAGCAAATGGCAAAAAGGAAAGGTATATTTCCTTTAGGGAATGTCACTGAAAGGAAAATTGTCCATAATCATTTCAAAATCCAATGAATATGTGAAAATTATGTAAAACATGAAATATATTATAAAAATTCAAAAATTACTACTCTGCTTCAGTATCCCAAGAGAACTCATGCAATAAATATAATTAAATAATTTTATTACCATGTGCATATTTTTTCTTCATTAGACTTTGAGGTTTATAATAGAACTTACTTGTTCTCCATCCTCGGTGCCCAGTAAGACCCACTGCAATTAATCAAAGCTATATTACCTACAATACCTACTACAGTGTAAATGCTATCTAAATGGCCACTACAATGTGTTTTTCTGGCAACTAGCAAGAAATTGTCCATGATCACTCAGTACAGAGGAAATTTCAAAGATTTTTTGGATCAATGATTGGATGAATCAAATAGAAAAGAGGGTGCTAAACGAATGAGCAATAATAATAACCATCTATGTAGAGATTAATATTAAACAAGTATTTTAAGTAGTTGTTATATAACAACTTTATTTCCATTTCATATATGCAGAAATCATGTCACAAAGGGTTTCTGTTGCTAGGCAAGTTTGTGAAGCTAATGAGTCACAAAACCCAGATTCTTGTCTAGACAGTTTGGCTTTGAATCCATGCTCTTAACTACTCCATGAGATTACTCTCATCAAAAAATCTGCAGAGAGTTCTAATTGTGCAAATATGCATTACGAGTACACTACACAAAATTTTAAAGTGATTAGACAGCCACTCAATGACCCAGACAGTCGTTAGATGAGTTGACGGTACATGTACATAAAATTCAAGAGCCAGATTAGCTGGTCCCCTACGCCAAGGCACCATCATCACTTGAGTAATGCATTTTTGAAGGTTTTTTATTTTGCTTCTGCATATTTGGTCACTGGTATCAACTGGCAACTTCTTTATCTTGGCAAGTATCACACTGTCCTACTCAAGGGAACCTCTAACTTCCAGGTTTAAGTAATCCTCCTGCATCCTCCTCCTGAGTAGTGAACAGTTTGAAGCTATGAGGGCATGATGTCTTTGAGAACTTCTCAGCAGGAAAGTATCTCAGGCCCCATTTCAGACAATGTGAAACAGAATTTGTATTTAAACAAGTTCTCCAATGTTTGGAAACAATTATTCATGGGTATGACCTATTCCTTCAAGTGTTCTGCAAGGTAAGATTGTTTGTTTTCAAGGATATCTGCCCAGCAAACAGTTTTGGAAGATAAATGGTTTCTCACTGTTAAGCACTCAAATTTGTTGTCTGGCCAGACTAATAAAGATAGTGTTTTCCTGTGGAACAGTGGTGAGAAAGATATGTTTGCAACTCCTTTATGGATTTAGGATTTTCTATATTTGAGTTGCCTATGGGAGTATCATACCCAATGCATGTACAGCCTTGCTATGAGCTATAGTGCTCGGTCCTATGGCCTTTGAACAGCAAGAAAGTCAGTGGAGAAAAATCTTATGCCAACTGCTGCACTAGAAGTAGCATTTTTTTCCTCTGCAACAAAAAACTCACATCTTTTGCCAAGGATACATAAAAACGTGAAAGATTAACTTATCAGTTCAACAGTGCAGCTATATCTCAGACTTTTCTCACTTGGTGACAACCAGGTGATTTGTATGCATTTTAAAGCTTGCAAAGCCTTCTGGCTACTTTCATTTCACATTAGCAGATAAAAGAATGTAAGAGAGACACACTTCAATACATGCACAGGTAGGCACAGTATAAAAAATGGATACATGTTAAAAATTGCTGATAAAATTATGAGGTAGTGACACAGCAGACTAGCTCAACACCTTCAATAAATTCTTTTTTCCAGAGGGGGAAAAAGGAAGGGAAAAAAAGAAAGAAGGGAGGGAGGAAAAAATGATGGAAAGAAAGGAAATGGAACAAATTACTTTAATATCAACTCTGTACAAGTGCAGTTCACAACTTACAACATTCATGAGCCATAGTACATGCATTTATGGAGTTGATCTCAACAGAAAATATGAAGTTGAAGTTGTCCATTAGTAATTTCTTTCATGCAAATAATATATCCTCCATTATATGAACAGAAAGCCCTGAATACCTATCCTTTTTTGCAGCTTCCCTGACAGAAAGATGTTGGTTCAACAATAAGATAAATAAGATATGGACAGGAAAGCTACACTCATTCAGGTGAAAATATTTTTTTTATAATTATAAAGACTTTTTCAATTTTATCTTTATTAGAACATATTTGCAAGTAGGAGGAACTCTTGAAGACATAGGGGTAGGTAAAGAGTTCATGAACAAACATATATTCACACGGGAAGCACTTCAAAGAATCAACAACTGGGATCAACTCTTCTTAAGGAGCTTCTGCATGTCAAAAGAAATTGTCAACAGAGTGAAAAGACAACCCACAAAGTTTGAAAAACTTCTAACCAATTATCAATCAGACACAGGAGTACTGTCTAGAATGTATAAAGAACTAAGATATAACAGGGCCCTCAGATTTAAAGACCCAATTCAGAAATAGGCGTCTGAGATGAATACACACTTCTCAGAGGATGAAATTAAAGAAGTGAATAAATATATGAAAAAATGCTCCACATTGCTAGCCATTCGTGAAATGCAAATAAAAACAACACTGAGATACCATGTCATTCGAGAAAGAATGGCTATCATAAGGAAATCAACCAACAACAAATGTTGGAGAGGTTGTGGGGAAAAGGGAACACTTCTCCACTGCTGGTGGGAATTTAGACTGGTACAACCATTGTGGAGGTCAGTGTGGAGACTCCTCAAAAGAGTAGGACTAGAAATCCCATTCAAGCCGGCTATCCCCCTACTGGGAATTTTCCCAAAGGATCTGGATACATTGTATCATAGAGATATATGTGTACCTATGTTTATAGCAGTGCAATGTGTGATAACAAAATCTTGGAAACAACCAAGATGTCCATCACATGAGGAATGGTTAAAAAAGATGTGGTATTTCTATATAATGGAGTATTACTCAGCTATTAAGAATGATACGTTTGAAGCATTTATACTGAAGTGGATGCCACTTGAACATATACTCATAAGTGAAATAAACCAGACACACATTTGTAAATATCACATAGTCTCCCTAGTATAACAAGCGAAAAGCAGAAATACAAAAGGTAATGTACAACAAGTAAAATCAATTGAGTCAGATAAGGCAAAGTGAATGGCATATGCTGCAGGATACTAATCAGCTTTTCTTCTGGATGGTTAACAACCTAAGATCACGAGTCAGAGTTGGAGAAATAGAACAGCCACAAGACCAGCCAACATTTTGGCCCTAGCCTTTCAAGGTCAGCGAAGACTCAGGACATAGGAAAACCTGTACTGCATCATGCAACTTAGGTGAGCTCCAAATTTTGTGAACAAGGAGAATATGGAGCCACAGAGGAAAGAGACTGAAGTTCTATAGTGTGCCTCAGGAGAGTCACATGGAGAGAAAACTTTCTCTCAAGCTCTCACAGAGAGCAATCTGGTCAAGCATTGGCCGTGACTCATCCACATGGATGCCACAGACAAAGGATCTACAGAATAATGTACAGCACTACAAGTTAAACCCTGAGAGGACTTCACTGACCACATAGGAAATATAAAGTTCATGTGTTGGTTTATAAGTCTTGATCTATCTAGGTCTTAACCATCCAGCAGAAAAGTATAAAAATGAAGTATACATCGTGGAACCATAATATTAAGCTGAGCTATAAATGGCTATGGTCGACAACTTCTTTGAATAACTCACTATTGTTGTGGAATGCTGGACTGTGTTGGATTGTGTTGTCGAGTTCAAGCACCTAAGTTAGCTGAATGACAATGGAGTGCCCACCTTTGACAGGTGTCGTCAAAGGAAGGGGTGTAGAGAGAAAAAAACATGATGTGTGTGTATGGACAGTACAGTTGGAATAGATAACGCTGTGCTTCTACATAATTCTTTGAGAGGCAAGATCTGCACTAATGGTGATTGGACAGGATATTATGTCAGCTTCTAGTACTATGGTCATGCACTAGGAAAATAATTATTGAGTTTTTCATATAATTCAGGTATAAAAAATAAGTAAGCAGCTACACTCTTAATTTATTGATAAGAGACATCTGCTAAAATAATATCTGTAAATATAATATCATGTATGCAATTTGCACTATACCAAAACATTATGAAAACAGTTTGCAATGTATTAATTTATCGAATCTGTCTTGTTAAGGTGTGTTGAAACTGTCTCATTGACATTTGTAGCTCAATAAAATAAAAAAATAAAAAAGTAAAAAATAATTAAAAAACAAAAGAACATATTTGCAGAACATAATTATGTTCATCATGGAGAATTGGGCCTTGTATTTAACACATCTCAATTATGTTTTCCGCCCCTTCGCTCTTTCTTTTTTTTTTTTTTTGTGGAACCAGGGATTGAACTCAGGCCCTTGCACTTGCCAGGGAAGCACTTATTCCACTGAGCCATCCCCCTCTCCCTCCATCTCTTTGTTCCCTTGCTCTTTGAAAAAAGATCTGTCTCCTTTTTTCTTGTTATCTATTTTTGTCCTTATTTATATTTTGGGTTTCTTATGTAAAAGAAATCATGTCATGATAAACTTGTAAGTCTGATGGATTTCATTCAACACGATCTCAAGATGCATCCATTTTCCTTGAAAAATATTTAGTCTTCCACAAAATAATACAGCCATGTTGTGTTGTATCTAAAAGAAGAATTCAGATGTCAGAGTGCAATGTAAACTATCATTTGATTACAATTATTGTTCAATCTTGGAGCTATCCTCGGTCATGGTTGAGCCTTATATATATCCATTTGGTGTTTCATATCTAGTCTTTTAATGCCATAATTTAAAAATATCTCAATTCTGTCATTTCTCTGTAGTTTATATAAGTAATCAACATAATGGTTATGACAAGGAATTGATTATAAAATTGTTTGTCTTAAATTAAAAATACACTAAAATGGTGGCTTTCAATTTTGTCTGTAAATTAAAATATTTGGGGAGCTTTTAAAAGACTGAGCATGCCTAAGCCACAGCCCAGATCGAGTACGTCAACATTTCTTGGGGTAAGAGTCAACCAGCAGAATGGTTTCCTGGTCCCTCAGTGAAGCTAGTATGCAGCTAGTTATGAAATACTTGGATACAAGCTTTAGAAGGATAAGGATTTCTTTGTCCTTTCTGTTTTCTTGCTGTTTTCCAAGTTCCTATAACACTTCAAATAATAAATATTTGTGAGCATAAATACTGCATTTTAAAGATACACTTACTGCTTTGCAATCTTCTGAAGCTACTTAATTCCAACATCAGGAAGTTTTGCTGTTTTGAAGAAAATAAATAGAAATAAAACATTCCCAGGACCATTTCACTATTGCAAACTGAAAGATTTAGTGAATCTTTTCTGTGCCTCAAATTGTGTTTACTTCTAGACAGAAATCTGCTGTACATTTAAAATAGAATACTAAGGATGGATATTTAAGTCTAGTACATTATTTCTTAGAAAATATGTATTCTCTATAAATCTGTGTATATAAAATTTGATAAGCACCACAATAAGCCCACAAAATAATGGATATTTACATGGCTGGAAGGGTAGAATCATGCACTGACTCTCTTGAGACCTTTTCTTCCCCAGCCTTGCATATGGATTTGATTATTAGCAAAAGGATTCTCCAAAAGTATGTATAGCATGTGACAAAGTAAGGAGGCAAGCTTATCTCTTGGTAGATGTTTTGTGATGGGTCCAGCCCCAGTAGGTGCATCTGAGACCCTGGAAGGCCGGAGAAGAGGTGGGGTGGTGCGGAATCTCGAGGTGCTTTTAAGATCTGAGTCATGGGCATCAACACTGGGAAGGCCCGCTTCCTTATATATGACACCAGACAGAACAGACAACGGTCTAAGAAGGACAGGTAGTTACACAACAGAACTTTTGGTCATATGCTTACTGCATGTGTGGGTAACAAAATAAAATGTGTGGTGAGTGTGGCAAGCTGGAGTCTGGTCATCACAGGTACCCTTATCACACAGTATAAAAGTACTATGTCCACCTCAAAAGTGACTGCTAGTATATAATGCTTTCTTAAGAAGCTGAAATTAAATGCCCACAAAAATTGAAATATATAGCCTTAAATTTTGTATTGTGATGTTTGGTGTGCTGGGACTGGTTTTAGAGATGAAAACCAGGTGCACCCCAGCTGTAACCAGCAAGGTCACCCGACACTATCTTTTCACTTCCATTGGCCCGGCCACATCACCCCCACCTGCTGATCCAGCTCTGACCCAGACCTCTGTTCCCTCAGTTGCTCCACAGCAAGGCTGTGGCTCCTCCTGAGCATTGTGCCATGACCAACAGGAACCAGTGAGCCCCGTTTCCTAAAATGTCTGAGTAAATGACTTCTTACAGGGGATAAGCCCTAAGTCATGTTCCCGTGAGTGCTCCCAGGGCTGAAATGCCCTCTGTAGGCTGAGCCTTCCCTCTTCAAGCTATTCACTGTTAGCCTCTCTTTATTATATGGGATCTCATGAGGCTTTCAGGTGGGCTTAGGACCTGGAATTTCCCTCCAAATGCTCAGGAGCTCACAGGTGGAGATTTTGGAGGTGGGCAAAATCATGACACCATGCAGTACTAGCGAGATCAGCAGCCGCGGGCTCACTTGGGAGCTGGAGCCCTGTCAGAGAAAGCGGTCACTAGGGCTCGACCAGGAGCAGTCATGACCATCTCAGCTCCCTGGTCACCTCCCAGAAAGCTGTTTATGCGACTGAGCCTCCTGAAAATGGACTGAAGCTTCTAAAACTATCAGACAAAATAAAGGTCTCTTCCCTTTACACTATGGGTGTCAAAGTACTTTGTCTCAGCCACAAGGAAAGTGACTACATTCATATACAAATTAATAAATTTTCTACAGGTATTCAAATGCACCTAAATTGCAACTTTGGTTATTTTTCACATTCTACTACATCAACTTAGTAAATTTCAGAGGTATTGAGTTAAATATTTAAACAGTTCAAGATTATCCATCTTTGCTTTTTTCCTAGGGTAATATTTAAATTGTGGTAAAATATGCAAAAATATGGGCTGTAGGGGTGTCGGAGAGTGAGGTGAATTCTTCCATTGGTCTATTTTTAAAAAGTATTGATGAGACCAATTAAGATGATGTAAGATAACTGCTTCATTCCTGATGCAAAATTGATGTTCCACAGAGACAATTTTAAATGCAATTGTAATTGGATTAAATTACAATTGGATTGTAATTTAAACAGAATATCTCCACTCTTAAATCCTTCCCGTGTTTCAGACCTCACCCAGGTGCATCACCACATTTACCTCTTTCAAAGTGCAGCTTTCCTCATTCTATCCTGGTCCTTAGTTTTAATTTCTAAGAGGAAGAATGACCCTGATAAGGAAGATGCAGTGGCGTTCACTTCACCTGGTTCACATTCGGGTTGGGCTTATGCGTAACTCCAGGTTATTGTGTGCGCCTTCAGAGATGTGTAGGTTGGGCTGCTGCATCTTCTCTTTGAGGCCTGGCCTTCTGAGATGCACCTCCAGCCACAATTCTGATGTTTTTATGTTTTTTTTTCTGCTTGCTTCCTTGAGTGCCCAACTTCTCTTTATATTTGAAATTTTATCTAACTTAGCTGCCTGTAATATGAGGAACAGTTGGAAAACTATTTCTTGTTCTCCGTGTTATTTCTTATACAATCACTGTTCTATTCACAAAGTACTTTCCTATGTTAGTGTCTTCATGTGTTTTACCTATTTTACATTTTAGCAAAGTTAGTGTTCCTATTTTAATACCTAGGTTTTTGATCCAGTTTGATTTTTATTTTAATACAAGGTGATAAATATGAATATATATTCATGTGACATTGACAGCTTGTCCTCAATGGCTTCATCAGTTTGTGATGATGTCCTTCTATACATACTTCCTTCCATTTAATAAATGGGCGTTGGATTTTGTCAAAGCATATTTCCACATCTGTTAAGTTTATAATGTGATTTTTGTCCCTGCTCCTACTCATGTGATATATTTATTGATTTACACATGTTAAACCATCTTTGCATCTCTTGGACAAAGTCAACATTCCATAGCATATGATATATTTTAATAATTTGTTGTATTCTATTTTCATTATCTTGACCCAGAATTTTACATCAATGCTCACTAAAGAGACTGAGCTGTGCTTTTCTTCATCTAGTCTTGGTAACATTGCCTTCCAGGAAAGAGTGCCACAGTGTACCCTTCAAGTCTGTAAGATATTATGTAAAGTATTGGTAGTGATCTTCCTTGAAGTTCTGGTAAAGTTCTCTGGTGGATCACTGAGTAGCAGGCTTTTCTCATTTAGTACAGGTTTTATTATTTCTTCTATTTCATTATCTTTTATTGGTCTGTTATGATTTTTATATCTTCTTTATTCTGTTTTAGTAATGCATATGTGGCTAGGAAGCATCCATTTCTGGGTTCTCCAATTTATTGTGTTTTTGAACTGATTTATTACGATCCTTGGATTTTAACACTTCCTCCTCATTATTTTATCTTTTAATTTATACTTGCATTGCTATGGGTTTTTATTGTTATTGTTGTTGTGGGTGGTGGAATTTATTTGGTAAGTGGGATAGGGTCTTTTCATTCAAGGAGACCACTTGATTCACTGATCTTTGTATTATTTTTAGTCCCAAAATTTCATTAATTTACATTATGAGTTTATAACTTATTTGTTTCTACTAAATTTATTTTTGAGTTTTTCTTATTTTCCTAGCACCTTGAAATGCAACATTAGATTATATTTATGGGATTGCTCTGTTCTTTTAATGTGTTCATTCACAGCTATAGAATGCCCTTTAAAACTGTTTTACTGTGTGCCATAGGTTTTTGATATGTTGTTTGTGATTGGACAAAACTTTAATTTGTTTTCTAAATTTCTTCTCTGATCCATTATTCAAAAATTTATTACTGCCAGGGAGATGGCTCAGTAGAATAAGTGCTTCCCTGGCAACCACAAGGCCTGAGTTCAATCCCTGGTTCCACCAAAAAAAAAAAAAAAAAAAAAGAAAAGAAAAAAAAAAGTATTACTTACTTTCCATGTGTTGCAGAAGATTTTTGTGACTAATTTTTCTTTTGATTTCTAATTTCATTCTCCTCTGATATTATAATACAATTATTTAGGGATTTATGTAGGGAATTATTTCAATGCTTTTTATCATTTAAGCAAATTTTATTTCCTACAATATGATTGATCTCTTTTGGAAAAAGTGCTGCTGAGAAAAATGTGCAGTGTTTTTTTTCTTTTTTTTTTTTTTTTTTTTTTTTTTTTTCAATGTTAGGTGAAACACCCTGTAGTGAGCCTCTTCATTCTGTGGTATAATACCAAAAGCAACAAGGCAAATAACTATGGACTGAACCTTCCAAAACTATGAGCTAAAATATACTTTTATTGGCCCCTTGCGCTGCCCCGGAGCTGAGGAGCTGGCGTTCCTCTTGGAACGCGCGAAGCTCCGGGTGTCAGTGACGACTGCCGAGTTTGTCCGCAGTCCGCCCACCAGCCTGCCACTTCCCGTCGCTGCGCCAAGTCACCCACCCCCTGCTGCGACAGCAACTTGCCACCACCAGCACCATGCCCTACCCATATCCAGCGCTGACTCCGGAGCAGAAGAAAGAGCTCTCTGACATCGCTCACCGCATTGTGGCTCCGGGTAAGGGCATTCTGGCTGCAGATGAGTCCACTGTAAGCATAGCCAAATGGCTGCAATCTCTTGGCACCAAGAACACCGAAGAGAACCGGCGCTTCTACCGCCAGCTGCTGTTGACTGCTGATGACCGCGTGAACCCCTGCATCGGGGCTGTCATCCTCTTCCATGAGACGCTCTACCAGAAGGCGGATGATGGGCGTCCCTTCCCCCAAGTCATCGAGTCCAAGGGTGGTGTTGTGGGCATCAAGGTAGACAAGGGCGTGGTGGCCCTGGCGGGAACAAATGGCGAGACCACCACCCAAGGACTGGATGGGCTGTCTGATCACTGTGCCCAGTACAAAAAGGGTGGAGCTGACTTTGCCAAGTGGCGCTGTGTGCTGAAGATTGGAGAACATACCCCCTCAGCCCTTGCCGTCATGGAAAATGCCAACGCCCTGGCTCGTTATGCCAGCATCGGCCAGCAGAATGGCATTATGCCCATTGTGGAGCCTGAGATTCTCCCTGATGGGGACCATGACTTGAAGTGCTGTCAGTATGTAACTGAGAAGGTGCTTGCTGCTATTTACAAGGCTCTGAGTGATCATCACATCTATCTGGAAGGCACTTTGCTAAAGCCCAACATGGTCACCCCAGGCCATGCCTGCACCCAGAATTATTCCCATGAGGAGACTGCCATGGCAACTGTCATAGCCCTGCGCCGCACAGTGCCCCCCGCTGTCACTGGGATCACTTTCCTGTCCGGCGGACAGAGTGAGGAAGAGGTATCCATCAACTTCAATGCCATCAACAAGTGTCCCCTCCTGAAGAGACGGGCCCTGACCTTCTCCTATGGTTGGGCCCTGCAGGCTTCTGCACTGAAGGCCTGGGGTGGGAAGAAGGAGAACCTGAAGGCTGCCCAGGAGCAATATATCTAGGGAGCCCTGGCCAATAGCCTCGCCTGTCAAGGAAAGTACACTCCAAGTGGCCAGGCTGGGGCTGCAGCCGGTGAGTCCCTCTTCATCTCTAACCACGCCTACTAAGCTGAGGTGTTCTGAGGCTGCCCCCAACACTCCAGGCCCCTGCACCAACAACACTCTTGAAAAGCAAGCCTCACGGGGCTCCAAGCTTTCTCATCACTCTTGCCTCTCTTGTGACTTCGGTGTGTGGTGTTGTCTGTGTACGCTAACTCCAGCACTCCTTCCAGCCCACTGCCAATAAACAACTATTTAAGGGGGAAAAATAAATAAATAAATAAATAAACTTTTATTCACTTTAAGTGGATTACCTATTATATTTTGCTATACTAATGGAAAAAGAACTAAAACATTGGTCTATGTAATCACTAATCACTATACTTAAATCATAGATCCAAATTGTGGCACTTATTCTATCCTAGAGCAAAACATCTACCATATTATGAATTTATTATTATTATTACTATCATTATTACTAATATGCACTAATGATAATCTAGTGAAGTACCTATTAAATTTAGAAAGAAGAGCAAATACAAATGAGAATGCTAAAGATTTGTTTCCCTATCTTCCAAAGATGCTAAGTGGTACCTCTGTACCTTTGCTATATTTGCTAATTCAATTCTCTGAGATAACAAAGTTCTAAAATAAGTCAGGCTGTTCTGCACTAACATTCCAACAAGGGGAATTTATAGACTAACTACCTTTATCCTGAGAAAAATATCTCAGATAAACTCTCAAGAACAAAGACAGCAGGAAAGAAAATAATGTTGGCTAGAAAAATAGAGGGAATAGAGCTGCGAGGCCAACAGTGAGTGATAATCACCCAATATTAATAAAGCGAAGTGCCGGGTCTGGGGCACATAGGGAAACAATCACATTTCCAACACTTACCAAAGCTCCAGGTAATACTGTGGTAGACAATAGAATAACTGAGGGAGACCAAATGCTACAGAAGACAGCACAAGGGTGTGAGGTGTGGGGGAAAAGACTGCACTAGGCCTCCAGAGAAATACAACTGTACTCACCTTTGATGTTCACAAGCTCCACTTGTGTGTAAATCACCAATCCTTCATGTATAAAATTCAAGGGGATAGGCTCAATTGTATGTCGAGTCTTTCTGCATCTGGCATTCTACAATGCTATGAAGAGCTTGATATTTTTAAATCCAAGTTAATGCCTTTGGCAGTGGGTTGAAGACAGGCTTTCAATCTGAATCATCTATCTGAATAAAATAAATGGAGAGCTAAAATTCTCTCCCTGTGGGATAAAAATGGCTGTGAATTCAGATCAAGTCCAGGAGCTGAAACATAACAAAATGGGAAATAAAATAGGAGCAATGTTCAATAGATCTTGTCACTCCCCCAAACAACTGGGGGAAAAATAGAAGCCAAAGACATGGTTCTTTAATGTATATATTTTCTCTGAATTTTCTACAGAAAGGAATCTAGACTTTTTTCTAGAGGACACAAAAACATTGCAAGGAAGCTAAAGCTTGAAGTCATTATAATCATTTGTAGGGATTTGCATGTGTCTTTGAAGTCACCAAGAAAAATGGGAGGGTATTGTGGTCAGTACTAGGCATGCTGATTATAAGAGTGAATTTGTAACTCTCTTACAAATGTCAGAGTCTGCAAAACTTCCACTAGATCAGACTAGAATGGCAAAGCCCTTCCACTGTAACTCATCTTTTTCCTAGCCCAGTGAACAGATGGATCCTATTTCTGCTTTCTATAGGGTGACAAGAATCTTCAGCAAGACTATCAAGAAATGCCTACTCAGAAGGAATATTTGCACTTAGCAGTTTTCTCCTAAAAACCACAAATGAGGACACAAAGTGTACATTCTAACAACAGAAGAAACCTTTGGTATGAGCTGGGGCATGCTCAGTTCATGCATGTACACTGCCATCATCAGAACTGAAAGCAACTGTGTAGTGGACTTTTAGAGCAGGCTGAAACATTTTGCTTCTGAGTGTGAGACCTGAGAGATGAGGTCTGCACATTTTCTCAATGCTATTTATTGTGTGACCATAAAGCACGTTTTTGAAATGCAAATTCTTGTTTTTTTCTAGCATATATTAATAGTTTTTCAAAAGCAAAGAGAGAGAGAGAGAGAACAAAACTGAAATGTGTTGTCTATCTTCCTTTGTTGGCACGAGACTCAAAGCTTCTATAGTTAAAAAGTCTTCAATTGCTAACTACAGAGCTACACGTTGTAATTGCTCAGTAATTAAGCTGCAGAGAAAGAAAAATACCTTCAGTGTGGACGAGCTGCTCCATATGGTTGGAGAGATACACACGGTGCCAGCCCAGGTGATGGTCAAGCCGGATTCTCAGGGCAATTTACATTCCCTTTCAAATGGATTCCTTGCTCTGAAGTACCTTTCCTGAAATTTATATAGAAACAGACAGTTATATTTAACTTCATTAAGGGTAGAGTTTTTGTGATTATTTCTGAGCCCATTGCCAACTTTCACAAACATGCTCATTTACCAAAGATAATTATGTGTGATTTTCTCCTTTTAATGAAAGATAGATAATTTGGCAGTCTTGCTCCAAGTATTGTTCTATTTCAGCATAATTCATTGTCTGCTGGGTGTCCTTTATTCTTGTGTGTGTTAGTGTACAGACTGCAAAAAGCTTTCTTTAGATCAATTGTGCTGCCTTCCTGTGAGGCAGATTCATAAAAGACCATTAAAAGCTGATATTACATTAGTTTCTCCCTGTAATGATGCAGTTCTTTGTTTGCAACTTACATATTTTGCTGTAGTGACAAAGCTTCATCAAATTATGACAAAAGGAATAGAAAGCAGATTTCTGAGAATCTATTGCTAAACTTTAATCAGCTCTGCGTTTCAGTGTACTTCTTTGAATTGATGCAGAAGCCATCGATGTAGGATGGGCAGAGGTGTGTCATCTCTTTGTATAAGACAGGACACACAGATGTATGATTAATACTTTAAAGGTAAAAGCCTTACAAGAGAAATGCAAGAACATGAGGCTCCAATTCATCTAAATTTCCATATCATAATCTCCCCATGAAAGCTGAATTTATTTCAAAAAGAATCATTTGCATTCAGTATCAGTAGATGAATGTTGAAGAAAAGACAGAAATCACTCTCTCCTCTGACCTATTTCTATCTGCATATGAGAACTGTCCAAAACATCTTTCTATGTGCACAAAAATACTGTAGTCTCTGCTTATGCTGTTCCAGCGTAATCACTCATGCTGTGCATCTGTGAAGGCTTGAAATGCAGCTAGCATTAGTGAACAAATAAAGTTTTAGTATTATTTGACTTTGATATTACTTTAAATTTAAATAGCTCTATGTGGCTGGTGAGTAGTGCTGCACAGTGTGGTTTTATCAGAGGGGTAGAAGCAGATCTTACACTCTACTCACCTCCAGCCAGCTCCTGTTTCTGTGTGCCTGAAATTGGTCATCACACTCTGCAGCCTCACAGGCTTATCTCTGCAAAGGGACTGAGATGGAAGGTACCTCATGTACAAAATTACTCGACAAACAAACAATATCTTGGGAAATATCTTAATCCTCCCCACTCCACTTCATTATGAAGCACAGGTTGCTATGGAACTTTTCACTATTACCCATCATTTGCACCACTTCTCCTTTACTCTTTGCACTTCAATTACACTTGAACTGCAGTTTGTTTACTAAGAAAATAGGATTGGAACCAAGAACACTTCCCCAGCCACAGGCCCTGCATCAAGCACAAAGTCTGCATTTCAAGATGCAAACCACACTCGTACTCAACTTCATGAATAAATCTCTGCTTAGATGTTTACTAAGCATGTCAGAATGACTGTTCTAATACTACAGAATTCCTCAAATCAGCATGATTGGCTAGTCAATTAAATACTTAATTCTTCCTTAACCATATTCGTCCCAGGTACTCTATCTCAGAATGTGCTGCCACGTACACTCAGGTGCACCCAAGGCCTAGAGAAAGGTTAATTTTCTCCTCCACTCCCTGTCCATCTGTCTTTCTAGGTTTCATCTTTAAGCAAGTCTTATTGGTGGCACCTGACAATGTGTGCAGAGCTGGGTGTTCCACTCACGTCAGCGTCTACCTTTGCCTGATCTTTGAAATAGGGACTTTTTACTCTTTTCACCCAATATTAGTCCCTCATTCACTTCTATGATCTCTTGCCATAATTTAGGGTGGTTTGATGTTCTACACATACTGAGAAGCTCTCTAAGTGTTATTTCTCTTAACTCTTCACAACTCAGGCCCTACTACGGTGCTTCTTGACAGCTTCACTGTTTCTCCTCAAACAATATTTTTGTATCTATTCTGAAGTTTTATTTTTCATAGATTAAAATATCTTCCCCATCTTTCTACCACTCCACCCTTCACGTTGGTTTTCGCTAATCATTGTCATCTCCTTTTTCTATCTTCATCCCTTTAATCTAGCCCACATCATTACATGAAATTCTCTCACAACTTGACTTTCTTATGTTTTTTCTAAGATTGTTTCTACGAAATCATATGCCTCATACATCTTAGGTGTAGCTCTCAGCATGTAGAAAGTCTCTGCATTTGATAGTTGCTCAAAGGTTTTTTAGATACATTAAGACATTACTAAATTTGAGTATGTCACTCAAATACCTACACATAGAGGTGTGCATCAGTGCATTTGCTGTAGAGACAAAGATACCACACAGATACATTCAAAAGGCACACGTACCACATAAGGGGATGCACATTTGTCTCTTTCTAACCTTCAGAGGTTTTGGTAAAAAAGAATTTTAAATTGAGCAGCAACCTTCGCTCATCTCCCTCTCCATACTTCCTTCTTTCTATTTCTTGTACTCAATGTCTTCCTTTGCATTAAATATTTTCTCTATGTGCTGGATTAGGAGGATTTGTCACTTTTATCCTTTTCAACTGAGTTTCCGTTACCTATTTAAATATTAGAGCAAGATTACCTCCTCCATTAAAGGATTTGCTGATCTTCCTATTTAGGTCAAACATCCCTTTCTGAGCATGATGTTCCATTGAATGAATAAATGGACGAATGAAAGTCACTGGGGTTACTAACAATTATTGGTCCTCTGAGTACAGCAGAGTACTGAAAGTTCCTCAACGCTGTGTCATTTCACAGTAATTAAGACTCCCGTGAAGTTGCACATAAGTCACATTCTGCAGCTTGCAGGAATGCAGTCAGGAAGAGGGAATGGGCCTGCAAGCTCCGCATGCCTTCAATCACAGTAATGGTGACAGAGATGGGGTTGACATCGCAGAAGTTACCAGCTCTTCTATTTACCTTCTGATATTTACTGTGCTATCCCCGGACAGACAATAACATCATTTACTTCAGATAAGGAAGCTTTGACAATACACCAAACATTAGAAGAAAAAGTTCCTGGATAAAATAAGAACAGCACTGTGTCCCAGTGTAGGAAGAGATGAATGGGCTATGTTTAAATGCAAGTTCATTAAACATCTCATCTACCCTATGAATAATGACATGGAGTGTATTATGTAATTTTCATGAGTGCATCCTCTGAATATCATGTACAGAAAGAATATAAATTATCAGTTATTTTAAAGTCATTTATTAAAATAGGAAACTATAAGTTATTATATTGTTAGGGAACAGGTGTCTTATGGGGTAAGAGCAGGGTGTATGGAAGTGAACAAAATATCACTGGCTGTGACACATCATTGAAAACATGCTTAAGAAGTGAATTTTCAACTGAAATCTGAACTTAATCTTCTGAGTTAGGCAGATGAGAGGAAGGTAGCTAAAGAGAAATCAGGTTAAAAATGATCAAGCAGAAGGAACAATTTCATCTTGCATTATAAGTATCAACATTAAGTACAAGTACCAGGAATCAGTAAAATAAAGGCAAATTAAACAGACACAAAAATATGCATGATGTCCTTCCATGGGCACATCTGTCACGTGTAGTACGGTGAAGTTGTTTCACTTATTAGATCAGATTTCCATGCCTTTGGAGGCAATGGCAACATACGTAGACAGGGGTTATATAAACTATATATATAAACTATAGTATATAAACTATACTGAAGATGTAAAATTTGGACCCACCTCTTTAATAAGGACATAAAAATTCAAACTATTCCTTCCGGACAGGGAAATATTTTTCCTCTAAATTCAAATAGTTGTCCTATACAAATGGGCCCTACATCAAAGACAATTCAGGCAAAAGAAAATTAATACATTAATCTCTTATATTCTTTCTTTTCTGCCACGTGTAAACACTTATTTCTTGAATCAACATTAATCTCCTACAAGATACAGAAACAGGCACAAAGAGTTTTAAGAGAGCAAAATAAAGTCATTTTACAGAGTAAAAACTAGATTGAAGAAACGATAATTTTCCAACTATGTGACAATTCCTGGGAATAAAGGGGAGCAAAGGCTACAGTGGCCCACTGAGATGGAGAAGATTGTTACAGCTACAGAGAAGAGCTCACTTTGACTTTCTTAAATAATGCTCTGGAATTGCCAAGGGCCAGCTGAGGACTGTACTTCAAGGCAATGCGACAGCCAAACACAGAAGAGAGCAACAGAATTTTGAGGCTCACTGAAGCTTACTGGATGAATTTAAACACAGTGAAACCAAAGGTAAGCGGAAGCTCAAGTTCAGGTCTGCAGGTTTCTAACTCAGGGTACGTCAGTGCCTTTCTAAGGAGATGGCAAATAGGTACAGAAAAAAAAGGATGAAGTCAAGTAATATTTAGGAAGAATTAAATAAAATGGGTGAAAATTGGCAATGGTGTAAGTGACATTTTGACCACAATTTGGGACCCAGTCACACTTGACAAATAGAAATACAAGCTTAAGAAAAATGGACTAAGGCATTGAGAATTATAATTGCAGCTGTTAGGACATAGGACTGTTATAAAAAAAATTGCCCTGGATTTAAATAACCACTAATTATTTTGTGAACTATTGTTTAAGAACTGAGGACTGAAAATACACACACACACACACACACACGCACGCACACACACATGCACACGCACACGCACATGCACACGCACATAAATATACTTACATATTAGGGAATACCAAGTAGTCCAGGGAAGATGAATAATAAATCCTTCAAGCAATTTAGCTATTAGTAGGATTTATAAACCACCTCCCTGTATGCTATTTGATGAATTATTGTCCTCAATTTTGTTGTTAATCTCAAGTCAGTGAGACAGAAAATAAAGCCCTGAAAAACAGAAATGATTACACATAAAATTATTTAAAGAAGCTTCATTGAACATAACTTGCTTAATAATTTTGGCTAACAGGTGTAAACAATATTTAGCAAGGGAAGGAGGTAGCTTAACATTTCTGCCAGGCAAAAAGAAATAGTGCAGCAAGTGACAGAGAACAGATATGCACCTAAATAAACAGCCAGACAGAGCACCAGTGTGTGAGAGCTTTTTATATAGTTAATCCAAGGTTGGTGCCTTAGAGATGGAGACAGAAGCTGGGGCCCCACTGGACTCAAATAACAGTTATTTTCTGAGCAGATCAAAGAAGAGTCAATAGAAAAGAAAGCAGGAATAGTTATTGGATCCATGGCAGGCTAACAATCACCTTTGGGGATAAACTTGTGTTTTGAATAGCCAGTATCAAATACCTAAGTTTCAAATATTTTATTATAGACCACTGGATCCAGAAATATCAATGTAATAGCTAGAAAATTGGTAAAAGCTGAGAAACAGACCCTTTCTCACTGCAGACTCCCTAAGCCTGAGATTTCCAACATGGCTAGAGCATGCCTGCAGTACAAACAGGAGAGCTTATCGTGCAGATTACTGGGTGTCACCTCATTCGTACCAGCTCAACGATTTTAAAGCTTTAATTCAATAAGAGGTAATATAATATTTATCAAATTTCACAAATACTCTTGTGCTTTTTCATTTTAATTTTTAGAAATTCACAACATACAATATATTCATCATGGGATTTATACAATTCTTTTATTTTTTTATTTTTATTTATTTTATTTTTTGGCAGAACCAGGAATTGAACTCAGGCCCTTGCGCTTTCCAGGGAAGTGCTTATTCCACTGAGCCATCTCCCTGGCCCCCTATATAATTCTTTTATTTATGTAATTATTGATGTATGAGTGATAGAGATACACATTTTCATCCTTTTTACTTCCCCTCCCATTCTGTGGAAGACTGGAAGGACAGAAATGGGATTCTGTTTATTAATGCATATGATGTTTGTTTTGCTTTGTTTAATTTTTTAATATGTAAAAATTTTATATTATTTTATTTTGAACACTAAAAAGAAAAGCAAAAACAAATAGCAGAAACAAAGACAGAAAGAGGATAACTTTTTGTTACAACAATACATGTGGAAGATTTTCAGAACACGAATAACTAATTAACAATGGTTATTATGTTATCTATTTCAATCATCAAATCAGTTGCTCAGATTAACAGATATCATTATTCAAAGTTGTATAGCTAATTGAATATTACTGCTTGCTTTCAAGAACCTTATTTTTTATTGCCTCTTTAAAAAATGACATAATATGTATGTATATAATGTACAGGTATACATAAGATACTCATATATGTTTCAAGACGAGTGTAAACGTGAGTATATAATAGAAATAGGTCTAAATAGTGATTTGATAGAAAGATAGCCAATTCCAGGATGATTGTTTTCTTTTCTTTTCTTTTCTTTTTTTTTTTTTGCAGAACTGGGGATTGAACTTGCATTTTCAAGGGAAGCGCTTATTCCACTGAGCCATCTCTCCAACCCCCATTTTTTTCTTTAGTAATGCAAAACAAAAAGTTTCATTAATGCCCTAGAAGGATAAGGTATCTTTAGAAACAGGTGTCTATTCTTTTCAGATAGAACAAGTATGCATATGATCATTACACAATAAAAATTACAGTTTATAATCGAGTGCTAAAGTAGTGCAGAAATGAGCACCACAGCACATCCAGATAAACTGTAGCTCATTATCATTAGGAATATTTTTTAAAAAATAATATTAATTGGGCTGGGGAGATAGGTTGGCAGTCTAAACACCTGTCTGGCAAGTGCAAAGGCCCAGGCACCCTCCCTGGGATCTCATGCTGTGCCAGCCACAGAACCCTGGGCACACAGTACATGCTGCTGAAACCAGGCATGGAGGTGCACACCCATACTCATAGTGCTGAGCGAGCTGAGAATGGAGGATCACTATGAGTCTAAGCAGCAGAGTGAGACCGCATACCAATTAATTAATTAATTAAATATTATTTTTTAAAAATATGGATTGATGAGTAAAACATTGAAAATATTCTTTCTCACACAGTGAGGAAAACTGCTAAGTGAGTTTAGTGCAGCAAACAATTCTGTGAAGGGCACTTAATTTTTTTCTTTTCACAAATCTATGAATCTCTGTTCTGGACACCCTGGTGAACTGTGGAATCAAAAACTCACAGGCTTTTGCTTTTACAAGCTGGGCTTCCAATGATGGACACAGGTAACAGGGGCAAGTGTGTGGGGTGACAGGAGCTGAGCACCCCAGGACTCCATAGTCTGTGAATCCGTAGTGTGTGCAAACCATATCTATGAATATATGTGAGCAAATCCACAAACTCATGGAATAATTGTGAGATGTCTCATAGGCAACACATCCAGGGTGAGATGGAACCTGGAGTTTTATGCAATAAGAACATGGAAAAGCTTTGCAAAGGAGGGTGAATAGTATACCAACCTGCTCTATTTTACTTCTTCAAGCCTTCCTTCCTGTTGGACCCTGCTGCGAATAAACTGAACAATGCCTCCACTATTTTCTGCTACTTCTTCCAATACAGCAAAACTTTGCACACTGCTGTGTGACAATTTTACTCCAAAATATTAGCAGTGTTTTGTTAATGCTTCTGGTAGAATAAAATTTTTTGGTCTAAAGTCCTGTGTGACTTAGGAATGATAAATTGTAAATTTCAAAATTAAAAATTAACTTTATAAAGGATAAATTATCAGATTCATTTCTTAAACATTAGAGTTGTTTCTAAACCCAAATTCTCACCTTCTGGTAATTCAGTTGCTAATAAATGGACAAATGTTGGTGGGAAAAAGATATAGCTTGATGCTTTGCGATATCCCACCAACACTGTGCCCAACTGACTTCATCAGACATCACCTGTGCTCAGCATGGAACCTCAACCAGAACCATCTTTCTCCAGCATACTATCAGAAGGAACAAAAGAATTGAAGCAGCTGACCACAGGGTTCCAGTATGAAGACAATAATAAGCAAGCAAGTGGCTCTGGTAAACGTTTCTGACATTCTCTTTGAAAAGCTACACACGTCTTGGGCTGGCTAGATAGATCAGGGAACTAAGTGCCTGTCTAGGCAAGTTCAGGGACCAGGGTTCGATCCCTGCCACCACCTGTGGGGTAGGCCCTGTCCCCCAGGCATGCTGAGCCTCAGACAGGGTGTGGTGGCTTATACCTGTAATCCCAGCACTGGGGAGACTAAAAGCATGACGATCACAAGTCCGAGCTGTGGAATGAGACTCTACCAAATACATTAAGAAAAAGAAAAAAAAAGTGATAGAAGTCTTATTAGTTGTATTATTTTCTTTAAGATTTGCTAAAATGAAATTTAAAGAACAAAAAAATAAGAATTCTGATGACTCAGAAAATATTCCTGTTCTCCTCCTAAATTTGTACATAATTTGAAATAAATACAAAAAAAAATTTTGGGGAATACCTTTTTTACCATGTTAAATCACCACACTGAATGAATGAGCAGAATCACCAACATTATGAGTCCTAGCCAGAGTACTTATCATTCACTTTCAACAGGGTATCTTTTAAGAAAAAAAATATTTATAGGCTGAATGGGAAAAATTTATAATAAAAAGATCTTTTTCTGAGATTTATCTTAAAGAGAAATTGCATTCCACTTCTGCACCCCAATAATACTGGCTCATGTGTTATCTTTACATTTGTGTCCTGTAAACCTACTTGTAGTTTTACTTAAAAATTACCAAGAAGATAGTATTGAGTTGATTACTTACATAGTAAATTATGCTACATTCTTCTTTCATACATTCAAAACATGCTGATCTATAGGAAAAATCCACATCCAGCAGGTTTGCTTAAGTCCATTTTCATTTTAATGCAAACACTTGTTAACATTTCAGACATTTTGTGGGCGACCAAACAAAGGAAGTTTCTTTTTATTCCTTCCATATGCTAGTAGACTTCAGTGCATTCACAGAATGCCTTATAGACCCTGAGCATGCTGGGAAAATAACCTTTACTGCTTTTCCGTGGATGAGGGGAAGTTACTCTTGACAAGAACCTGATGTCAGCCCCAGTCTCCTGAAGCGGTTTTCAGCTGTATCCAGCTGCCTTCGCTACCTTCCCTCTGGCTTAGCTGTGTTCCACCAAGCTCATGTTCTGCTCCTTCAGTCATCTCTTCCCAGTCACACCTCAAAATCCTTGTGCTTTCAGCCAGCAGAAAAGCACTATCGTCTTCTGAGATTTACACTGGTTTGGTCATGGCAGTGGTTTTGATAAGTTTTAAAAAGTCCGCATTGGGGCCTGAAGCATTCAGATTCCCCTTTTAATAATCACATCTAAAATTGAATGAATGGAAAATGAAGTTGATGTAACATACATTCATGGAAGTCATTTGGTTATTTGGTTTTATAATGAACAAATTGTACAGAATTTTAAAAATCAATTATTTTTTATTTTGACTATATGAAACATATTCCCCAAGAAATTTGAGATGATCATATATATATGTGTGTATATATATATATATATATATATATATATATATATATAATATATATACTCCATCAACAACATAAATTGGTCTGTTCAGTTGTTCAATAAACATTATTAGCACTCTTTCAGGCACTATAACTATTATCTCTGCTATAAATGTTCTAGTTTTGTTCAGTAGTTTTGTGTATTTTATAGAATCAACTTGCTTTAATCTACATAAATTCCAGCATGAAGTTATGAAATATATTTATTTAATATGGTCAAAATTAATATGCTACTACTTCACTAATATTGTCTTTATTGGATTCTGGTTATTTGATTCTAAATCTTGAAATTTCTGGCAATTTTCCTATTGAATTTCTACATTGTTTATGAAGTTCTAGAATTTGATGTTAAAAAAGAATTGAAGCCCTGGGACTTTGTGGAACCCACTGTCAATTTCCCTTTCTTTAATTCAATGTCAAAATTTTAAAAAATGTATTTTGTTTTCAAAGGAAGTTTTTTAAAATGTATTTAGTACAGTGTTTCCAGGGACTCACTATTTAGATAAGACTTTTAGTGATGCTCCTGTGTTCAGCCTCCCAAGTGCTGGGATTACAGGCATGCGCCACCATGCCCAGTCTACTCCATTTCAGCAGGTCTAGAGCTCAGGGTGGGCCCAGTAGTCAGGAGATCAAACTACTGCTGCAGTGCTGCAAATGCTGTCTTCCTGCCCCGGGGCTCTACCTGTGCTCCAAACTGCTCCTTTTTTTTCTGTTGGTTAAAGCTTTAAGCTGACAAAGTGAAAAAAAAGTAATGAGGTGCATCTCAGTGTATTTTTTTCCCCTCTAGGATCTTGACCTTTCAAATCTTGAACTTTCTCCTTCCCTTTTCTCTTCCTCTTGTTCCTTCCCTTCCCTTCCCTTCCCTTCCCTTCCCTTCCCTTCCCTTCCCCTCCCTTTCCTCCTTTCTT
>PVKA01031716.1:0-26012 GCA_004027165.1 Ctenomys sociabilis | reverse complement strand
AATCATAGCACCAATAAAGACTCCCACTTTTCAGCAAGGTCTAGAGTCCATAACCATAAATTTTAGCTTTCATTTTCAAAGATAAAAAGGCAGTGAGACATTTTGGACTGATTTATATTTGGGATGTTGCCTTGCAAATTATTTTTCTCTATTAAAATAAAAACTCACATTCTTGCACAGAAATTAAGTGTTGATGCATTCTGATTCTCAGTATCATTAAACTGTGCCTGTGTATGATTTACTTAGAAAAAGGCCAAGTAGTGTCTACTGAACAAACTTTGTGTATGTGCCTGGTAATGGATTTGATCATCAGTTCAGAAAAAGGGATTGTTACAGATGAGGAAAACAGACATACTCAAAAAATTTATACAACTACTCAAAATTTCATGGATATACAATTTTATCTTTTTCTCACTCTTCCACTGGAATTTTCTCTCAATAAAATTACTCTTTTGGATGAAATCTCTCAATGGAGTTACTTTGTTGGATAAAAACTCTAGAGGCTCACTATTAATCCATGCAGCCTCCATTTTCTCAAAGTAGACTTTAAGTTGCAGTAGAAGTCCCTATTTAAAGATTTAGTCCCATGTAATTAGTGTGTGCCACTCAATAAAAGTTCTAAATTCAGGCAATAATTTAAGTGTCCTATGCCTTTTTGTACACAGAAGTCGCATTAATTTTCCCGTGGTGGATACTTCCTACACTTCCTACTCACCTGCTTTTTAGAAAGGATGGGCTTCAAGACAGCTCAGTGGACTAAAGCACCTGCTCAGGTAGAGTGCGGCAGCCAGGGTTCAATCCCCCAGCCTGCTGAGACAGCCGTGCCCCCACCCCAGGGCACTCTGAGAAGGCAACTGAGACTGCCCATGGTGGCACACTCCTGTAATCCCAGCGTTTGGGAGGCTAAAAACAGGAAGATCACTATGAGTCCAGTCTACGTAGTGAAACCGTATAGACCCTGTTCCAAATATATAATAAAATAAAAACAAAAATAAGGGCTTATAATTGCACTGAAGCTTTTATCATAAAAAAGAAAGAGCAAGCCACAGAGAAGAGAGTTTTGTTAAAAGTACTGCTCACCGAATTTGCTTTTCCTAGGTATTTCTATATATTTCTTCTAGGGTTGAGGACCCTGAAGAAGATTCAATTCATCTAAGTGTCATTTCGTCTGGATGTTTGTATTTATTTATTTAGGTATTGCCAAGTAGCACTTATGTTACTGAGCTGTCTTTTCAGCCCCTGATGCTTGTGTTTTGTTCTGGAACCTGACTTTGATATCTCCATCTGTGAGATCCTGGGATCTCAGCTGAAAATGCATTGTAATTATTGAATTCAATAATAAGAGGTTATCTCAAAATAAGAAGCCATCATTGAATTAGATGACTTCTTGGAAATAAGTAGATGAAAAATATTCAGCCATGAAGTTCTCCACGTTAGAATTCTGGATATGTGCTCATTACTCGTGAAGTTGAAGCAAATTGCAATTATCCAGGAAAAACATGTTCTGGAAGCATGAGATCAATTTTTGCATGAGATTAATCCCTATTACAAAGCACAGTTGCTACAACAAGTCTCACATATGTGAGACATATGGAAAGACACATTAAGCACATTTCATGTCAAACTGAACATCAGAGCATCTATGTCGGCAAAATTCCATGGAAGTAATGAATGTGGGAATCATCCCTTGAACCATCAGAGGATTCATTCCGGAGATAAATGCAAGGAATGCTGTGAAAATGGGTAAGATCTCTATCAAAAGAAGCAGCTTTTTCAACATGATAGCATCCATCCTGCTGACAAACCACAAAGTCCATATTGTTAAAGATTTTCCTCATTAAAAACCAAAGAAGCAAAAATAATTTTTTTTTCGTGAAGTTACTTGAGTCACTTCTTAAAGATAGGAATTTAAGACAATATACTCACTATGACGTGAGGGGAATCTGCAAAACAGTTTTTTTTTTTTTTTAATGTTTTTAAAAATCTTTTATTTATTCGGTATTGGGTCTTGCTACACAGCTTAGACTCCTAGCGATCCTCTTGTCTCAGCCTCCCCAGATCTGGGTTACAGGTGCCAGCAAGGCACAGGGCAGGCATGGGCATGTGGTACTGGGGACTAAACCTGGGTGCTTGTGCTTGCCAGGCAGGTGCTCAGAATGCCAAGCTATCTTCCTGGCCTTCAAAACACATTATCTGAGAATTAAACTCTATTCTGGAGGATGCTAGTATGTCTACTATCTCATCTCCTTGAACATTAAGATGTCAAACATTCTTGATAACTTTGTATCATTAACATTTATATGGAAAAAAAGTAGAAAGGGATTCCTGAAATGTGTTTACATTTCATAGTATGAAAGTGCTATAGTCATGAACAATAAAAGCATTGCTGTTGTTTGTTTGGTTTTTCTTCTTCTTCTTCTTCTTCTTCTTTTTTTTTTTTTTTTTTTTTTTTTTTTTTTTTTTTTTTTTTTTTAAAGGATGTCTCAAGTCATTTCCAACAATTTTTAACAATCAGCAGTGCTAGCACAGCTAGGTTTTGGTGAACCAGCTCAAGATCATAAGGTAGAAAACAGATGGGTATTCCATTACCATTCAAATATTGCAAGTATGTGAATTTAGCAAAATAATCTAATATAGTCCAGTAGTCCATAATAGTAGTGGGTTATCCACAGAACTGGCAATTGCAGAAGTAGTTGACTAGAGTTCAATCACCAGTTCTGCCAAAAAAAAAAAGAAAAAAAGAAAAAGAAGTACTTGACTAGAACCTTTTTTAGCTCAGCATATTAATATGGCTTTGCTTTTACATCATTTTTATACTTTTCTGCTGGATGGTGAAGAGCAAGATAAAGCAAGACCTATGTAACAAGAAAAGTAATGTCTGTATGTGACAAGGTCCGTCAAATCCCCTCAGGATTTATCCTGAAACCCTCTACAACAGTTTGTAGATCTCTTGTCAGTATCAGCCATTTGGATGAGTCATAGCCATTGCTTGACCAATTTGTTCTGTGTGAAAGCCTGAGAGAACATTTTTTCTCTAGGTGCCTCTCCTT
This sequence comes from Ctenomys sociabilis, assembly GCA_004027165.1. Taxonomy (NCBI): domain Eukaryota; kingdom Metazoa; phylum Chordata; class Mammalia; order Rodentia; family Ctenomyidae; genus Ctenomys; species Ctenomys sociabilis. The sequence goes on along the minus strand of PVKA01031716.1, from coordinate 22,962 downwards.
AGGCACACTCTACAAAACTGAACAAAACAGGGGGATATAAATGAAAGACCGTTTTGTAGTAAAAAAAATATGTATACATATATCTGCATATACAAATAGGATGGATATGCAGAGCTACTTTCTCTTAGTTCAATGAGAAGATTTGCACTAATAGTGTTTAGACAATATATTATGTCTGCATCTTATACTATGAATAACTACTATGATGACAGCAATATGTAATGTATTAATTATTGTAACTCTCCTACTAACGTGTTTTGAAATGGTCTCATTGCTATTTCTTTCTCACTAAAATTAATTTAAAAAATAAGGTACAAGAGAAAAAATGATTTGGTTAAACATGTAGATTCTGTCTTGTTCTAGGTAGTTTTCATGCTGGATTTGCAAATTATAATCTCTGCAAACATGGCACTGACTCAGAATTTGTATTCTTCAAGCAACCTTGGTGAGAAAGAGGCAAGCAGTTGGTGAAGGTTCTTTAAGGCTTTACATGTTGTTTAAAATTCCACAAATATTTGTGGCTATTGTTGACCTTGGCTACCCAAAGAAATCAGTGAAACCTGTTGTAGCACTTTGCACTCACAATTTTTTCTTAAATAATGTGGCAAACCAGTAAAAAATTACAAGGAAAATTGTGTCCATCAGCAGAGCTTTAAAGCAAATTACAATATTGAAGTTAAGTGTACGTTGTGGAATTTCCAACTCAGAACTCTGCAGATAGCACAGAGTTGGATTAATATGTTTTTTGCTTCTTATTTTTATAACTTAAAAGTTATGTAATAAAATCCCTTTGAGAGTAAAATAAATGTGTAATGAAAATTGTCCCAAGCATAATCTCGAGCACGAAACGTAACTTCTCTCATTCCATTTATTTATTTATTTATTTATTTATTTATTTATTTATTTATTTATTTATTTATTTATTTTTGGTTCAGGGTCTCACTACACAGCTCAGATTTGTAGTGATCTTCCTGATTTCTACCTCCCTAGTGCTGGAATTACAGGCGCCTGCCACTGCGCCCAGATTCCATCGCCAGCTCAGCATTCTTGGGGACAGGGCCAACGTGGCATGCTGAACCAGGGATTGAGCCCAGGCCCCTCTCCTTACCTAAGCAAGTGCTTAGTCAGCTGAGCTACACCTTTATCCCTTCGCATTCTACTTCTTAATTCTAGCCTTCTTCTTCAAGTCCTATCTTCACACTTTTGCTATAAACCTGGTGAGAAAGGAGCCTGTTTCCACCCTGCCTGTCTACATTCTCCCATTCTTCACAGCAAACTGTCAGCGGAGACTTCTCTGAGTTTCTGCATGCAGCTCTTTTTCTCCTTTGGAGCATTCTGCCCACATTTCCCATGTGATCGTGTTCTGTACAATGTGCCTTCTTGCGCACCAATTTATGTAAGGCTTTTTTTTTTAAAAAAAGTATTTGGGTTCTGTAGAGCAAGAAGGACACCTTATTATAATTTCTTTGTATTTTTCACAGCCCACAGCATGTTTTTGTCCTATTTTTTTCCATCAAATTAGGTATATACTCTTGGTTTTACTTGCTTTCATAATTGGACTTTCTATTGCATGACAGTAGTTTTTTGACTTATCCTGTTTACTAAATCACAAAGATAAAAATCTATTACATATTAATTGAAGTAATCATTAATATTACTAAGTAATCAGACATCCTCTTCAATATACTGAACACTTATTCTCAAAAGTCACAGTGAAAGAGATTATCAATCACCTTTGATAATATATATGGTCCTTTTTTTATATTCATAACCTTAGTACTAGGGGAAGGTTATTTGGTACAGTTGGGATATAAGTAAGTCTTAGAAAAACACACTATTAGATCTCAGTGAGCTAGTAGTCTCATTCATATTCAAGTTTTATAAAAATAATTTGGAGATATTTGGATAAGCCAGACATGCAAGTATGACTGAGGTGTTATTTAATAGCTGCATTGAACTACTGATATACGATGTCAATGTTCTGCTTGGTGGATGATAAATAACTTAATATTGGCCTTAGAAGCTCTTAATATTTATTTTATCTACTATATAAACAAGAGCTTGTTTTTCCTTCTCTGCTAGTAATTACAGAGAATCAGATGTTTACAAATGGTCAATAAAGGTCTTTATTTCAAAGTCATATATCATCAAAGCTCTATGAAGGCTATCCTTCAAAAACACAATTTCCTGCACTTTTTAAAAAACAAAGAGAAGGAATAAAATAGGGACAGCATCTAATACAAGAAATGTGTGCTTTCTGTACCAAGAAAGCACATATCTGTTTATATAGCCTTAGCATTTAAGATCTTGCCAAAAGATTTGATTCTCCAATCAAAGGAAACGAGAGAGCTCCACTGATGGTTTCCTGAAATACGATACAAATGATTTGTGCCAGTGAGAAGACATTGAAGTAAGAGCCCAAGTCTGGGCAGTGCCACTGAAGTTAAGAATAGAGGAAATTCAATAAAAATGCATTCTGACAAGTAATCACTTTTTATGGTGTTTTAAGTTAGGAATAACATTGGAAGGAATGCAGAACTAATGAAGTATCACATTTTGGGTTTTTCCCTGCCCACATAAGTAAGAAGAGTATAACTAAATGGCAGATAAAATAAGTACAGACAAGTGTTTAGAAGTGGGAACAGGAGAAAAGTCCCTAATAAAACAACTGCGGAAAAAAGATAAAAGGAGATGGTTAAATTCAAGCCCCTAACCTCAAGAAGTCTGAATATGGCATTGGAAAATAAGTGATATGAAAACTATCCTTTCATCAAAATGGAAAATTGAGTGGCGTGCTACAGTGCATATGTCTGCACATGGGAGGTTGGTGCCCTTTTAAGCAGCTAACCCCGCTTCCACGCCAAGACATCCCTGGCAGTCTCTGCCTAGACCTTGAACAGCTACACACTCAGATAAAGCAGAAGGGTTCTGTACATGTCTTTATAAAATCCCTATTAATATCATTTCACATATTCTCCATTTTAGCTCATTTTTTTAGGGCTGTTGAAGAATGATATAGTTCCATGATAAGGCAAACAATAGTGAAACCCTTTAAATGTTAGGTAATGAATCAACTAAATAGGACAACTATTTGAAGACAAAAGTCTTTCAATAAACTTTATAAATGCCATCTTTGATTGGTAAGTAATTATTAAATCTAAATTTTTAATTAAAGGGGATTTAAAAATCCTTTACTTAAGCTTAGATGTGGTATTTAACACAGTGGTGAGCTTTGAAACATAAAATTAAATGCTATGAAGCTCATCCGGTCAGAAATAGGGATATCTTTCATACCAGAATGAGCCTTTTCCTATAACTCTATTCTAGATTTGAAAACAACTAAATCTGGAACCCTAGAAAATTTCCCTTTATTCAGTTTGCCTGAAGCTGGCCTTTTATTCCCTGGGTGACAGCCAAGAAAGGTGTACGGCAAACCCACAGCATCACCCTGAGCATGAGGCCTTGGAGCTTTCAAGCAGGTTTTTCTTTTTTATTAATTTTACTGAGAAACAAGAAACAATGAGGCAGTTTCAAAGCAGGTTAGTAGGACAGTTTCAATGATTAATACATTGCATATTGTTGTCTTTGTAGAGTTATTCATATTGCAAGATGCAGACATGATATCCTGTCTAAACATTATTAGCACAAATATTTTCTTTCACTGAATTAGGAGAAAGTAGTTGTATATCTACCTATTTTTAATAATTCTATTGAGAAACAAATAGAAATGAGAGTTTCAAAACCAATTAGTAGGACAGTTTCAATAGTTAAAACATTATATATTATTGTTTTCTTACTGATTATTCATAGTACAAGATGCAGACATGATATCCTATCCAAATTCTCTTAGTACAAATATTTCTTCTCATTGAATTAAGAGAAAGTAGTTGTATATCTATCCTACTTTTTTTTTTTTTTTTTTTTTTTTGGTTGGTACCAAGGATCAAACTCAGGACCTCGCACTTGCCAGGCAGGCACTCACACCACTGACCTGTACCCTCAGGCCCAAACCAAGTTGTTATCTTTTTTTTTTTTTCTTTCAGCTAAGCCAAAGATTGACCTCAAAGCACTTACTCTATTGAGCCTTTTCCACACAAGTTTATCCTAACTATTTTGTATGTCAAATATAATATGGGCCTTCATTTGTATCCCCTTTTTTGATTAGTTTTGTCAGAGATGGTGGTTCCATTGCCATTTAAATATAGGTGTGTGAATTCAGCAAAATATTTCAATACAGTCCAGTAGTCCACAATAGTAGAGGGCATCCATAGGACTGACAATATCAGAAGCTGTTGACTTGAACCTCTTACAGCTCACTATATCAATATGGCTTTTCTTTTATACCTCGTTTTTATACTTTTCCACGGGATGGTTAAGACCAAGATAAAGTGAGACCTATATAACAAGAAATGTAACTTTTTTATCTGACAAAGTCAATCAAATCCCCTCAAGATTTACCCTGTACAACAGTTTGTAGATCCTTTGTCTGTGTCAGCCATGTGGATGTTTCATGGCCATTGCTGGACCAATTTCCTCTCTGTGAAAGCCTGCAAAAATATTTTCTCTCCATGTGACTCTCCTTAGGCATACTCTTCATCGTCGATCAGTTTCCTCTGTGGTCCCATAATCTCCTTGATCAGAAAATCTGTGACATCACTGAGTTATAGGATTTTACAGTACATGTTCTCTTATGTCCTGAGTTCTCCCTGACCTTGAAAGGCTAGGGCCAAAATGTTGGCTGTCCTTGCATCCTCCTTTTTCTCTAACTTTTGGTCTTCAAACTCAATTTGTTAACCCCACAGAAGAGAAGCTTAATGATATTATTACCCTATAACATAAGAAGTTGAGCTTAACCTCACTATCTTTCTGAATATCTAATATCTTAGACATAACATGGAACATGTGTTTTCCATCAGGTATTGATATGTTAAACTTTAAATCCTTATAGAATGTGAAGAAAAAATATTAAAAAGTGGGAATAAAAAATTTCATATCTTTATGCAGAAATTTAGAAATCTAACCATGTACAGCAAGAGACAGGAAAAAAGTGTCATAGGACTGTCGGGCAGATATTCCTGAAGGCCAAGAACATAATAATGGGAGAGCACTAGAAACACACTATCAAGACTAGAGAAGCTCCCTCCAGTACCTTCCTTTGCACAGAGTGAGACTATTAAGCTCTGACAAACAAAGTGGTTTACAGGCACGAGGTATTTAACACTCTGGAAATCCCATTTCTGAGCCTTGGAACACACTCAAAAATGTAGAGATGAAAGTCCCACGGTGCCAGCTGAGTAAGCAGATTTCTGAGAGAATAGCAAGCTAAACCTCCTTTCAACTCAACTCTTCTGTCTCTGTCGTACTTAGCTACCTAAAGTCCTTCAGTTCAAGGCCTCTAGAATGGTAGTAATGTGAACTTGAACACAAAAGATGTCTCCCTACTTTCCTTAGAGAGTCAATACCTCTTGACTGTGTAAGGATTCATATGGTAAGGAAACTCCCTTGTAGTTCATTTGTGGTCACTGAGGCACTGGAGCTACCAAGGTGGTTTTGGCTGTTTCTACTTAAAGGCTGAACAGATAGTAGTTCCCAGCAGTTGTTTATCAAAAAACTTTGGTACAACCACCCCAAGATTCTGTACCGTGGATCAAAGCACAGTTTGTTTTTGGTTTTATGAGAATGCTCCAAGCATTGGGAAGCTATAATATAAAGTTTGTAACATATGAGCTACAAAACATCTTTCTTAGGAAGAGTAGAGAGAAATGAGCCACCAACTATGCCATGGAATACTAAAGGGTGGTGAGAAATGAAGGTGGAGGTACTTTACATCAGATGCTGTTGATATTTGTTTAGAAAAAGCTAAAGACCATTTAGACAGCAATGGCCATGAATGACAGGACATGTGTTCTGTGGCTTAGAAGAGTAATTTGGTTTGGGATTTATATAGTAGGGCCACTGATAAGAGATGGACCTGGAAGGCATTTAAGCAATGTAGTTGGCTGATGTGTTTGGGTGATGTTATCCGTAAAAATCCATGGGAACAAAAGAGATACTGGGAAGACTAAGTAAACCTGGCATTTAAAAGATAAATACAGGAAGAGAATACAGATTCAAATATCAACAAAAAGTGAACAGTACTAGAACTTTTTTTAAAAAGTCACAATATATTGACTTTATAATTTCAGTAAAAAATAAATACTGCAGTGTGAATTTCACATTAAGGCATCCTTGAGTCTGAGAACAGAGTTAGTAAAATGACATAGGTGGAAAAGCTAGACTCCCAGAATTTGGAAGTGGGAATATGTTTTCATACTCTTCTGAGAAAGCAACAGAAATGTAAATGCTCATCAAAGTGATAAAACATTTAAAGACTAATGTCAAGATATACATAATTGCAATGCTTTTTTTTCAGTAGACTGTAACTAGGGAAAAGTCCTTGAATTTTGGCAAGGAGGAGAAAAGACTCAATTGCTTTTTCTGGATCTTAAGAGTAGAAGCATTATTTCTCCCTCACATTCTTCCTGTAGGCAAGACATGAAGAGGTTTTTCCAATTGTTAAACAAACATACTTCGTTGTCTCTTGCTTTTCTTTAGAAAATGTACGGCACAATAAACAAATGGCAGAGAGGAACAGATACTTTAATCAGGTACTTTACTTTTAGTGCATTCAAGTTTATAGTCAGAGCATAAATCCTTTCCATCCTCTCCATATTCCTCTGACTAGCTTCTGCTTTTCATTATCACCCAGGCTTTTTATGCCCTCTGAATTTACATTTTACAGATGCTTGGATTTATGGGAGCTCTTCCATGTGACAGGTCACTATAAGATGCGATATGTCAGATATTGATTTTATGAGAACATATGTTTATCTGGTTAATTTTCTCCAAAAGATAACGTATACTCTCAGCTGGAGGCCAAGGTCACCAAAATTTTCTGTATTTTAAAGATTAAGGCATTCTTATCTTAAGATATTAAAGAAAAAGAAGTTAAAAAGAAACATTCATGGCTTTCTGCTCATGAGAATAATCAAAATGGAGCTATAAATGTGTGAGTCAGCATTGCATGGGCAGTGACAGAAGGACTCAGCTGGCAGAAGTAAGAGCTAAATTAGAACCCGGAAGGGAAAAATCACAGAAAGCTAAGTATTCTCATGAAACTTAATCTGTACATCCATCCTGCTGTAGTGCTTTGATCCCATGATTTTTAAATGTTGTTTCCTTTGTTTTTCTTTTGCTTTGCTTTTCCTTTATCTGTTCCATTGTGGTACATAGAATAGGAAAGTTCTGCCATGGATCCCTATCCCCAGTCCTTTGTAGATTCCATTTTACAATGCATTCTCATTTAGTTGTCTTAACTGATCTCAGACTTGCAGTTCCCATACCTTGAGCTGCACAATAGCTGATATTGAAGGTGTATACCACCATCCCAAGCTAATCCCAGGAAGACTGACTGTACTTACATCTACCATAGTACTGATCACCCGAAGATTTTAGATGTAAGTTCAAGCCTTTGTTCTCAACAGTGCGGTGATTAATACCATTTGTTTGTTCCACTGACGGCCAGAGTCTAACTTTTTCTCTAAAACACATGGTTAAGGTGAAGAAGCTCCCTGAACTGCAATGGCTGCAGATATCATGTAAGAGATCTAGTTAATGATTTGAAAAATCATGTGAAAATATGTGCAAAGTCATGTAAGAGATCTATTTAATGATTTGAAAAATCATGTGATAATATTTGCAAAGTGTCCAGCAGTTAGAAGTCATATAGCAAGAACTCAATATTATAACACACCTTAAATAGATAAGACACAGTTAATTAGAAAAATAAAGCAGTTCTTACACCTAAGTAATCAGCTAGGCAATGCAGTAGATACTGCATAAAGATAAATGTATCAGGTCTTCTCTTTCAAAACCCTTACTGTCCAACGGGGTATGAATAGTACACACAAGCATGTCCTCCTACTTAAACTGAGCAGAGCTCGACATATGCATAGAAGGTTGTAGGTAAAAAGAATACATTCAGAGAAGCTGAATACTGAGAGTTGGTCACTGGAGCCAGCAAGATGCACTTAGGTGGGGGATGAGAAGGCTTTCAGACGAAGAAAGAAAGTGAATAGATGGCAGGAATTTGCGAACCAGGAACCAAAACTAGCTATTGCTGATCTGTAGTCTGAAACTCGGGAGGTGCTGCTAATTCATTTTCACATACAAGCAGGCCTTTGCAATTCCATGTTAGGCCATTTGGACTTCATTTGGTATACAACGAAGAGTTACTGATATAACTAAACAGGGGCACAATGATGGTGTTAAATTTAAAAACATACCCTTGAAAACCATGAAGAAAATTAACAACAGAATTTTTTTTTTCATGTATTCAGTACAGGGTCTCGCTAGGTAGATCAGATTCCTAGTGATCTCCTGTTTTCAGCCTCCCAAGTGAGCCTGGGATGACAGGCTCATGCCACCAGGCCCAGTCTCAGTGGCTGTCTCAGCACTCCCTTGTGGCAGGGCCAGCATACATGCTGGGAATGGAACCCCAGTCCTTGTACTTGCCTAAGCAGAAACAACAGAATTTAAAGCAATGTTTTATGGTCAGTCAAGGAAATAACTTAGATGAATGAAGAAACTGAGATAGAGGAAGACCAGTATTAGAATATTCTGTCTTGTAACTTAAGTATTAAGGAAGCAGAATAGGCAAAATCTGCTCTATGCGGTCACTGAAACTGCCATAAGATGCAATTCTAATTAATATATTAGTAATGTACCTTACAGAGCTAAAGAAAACTTTCCTGAAATTCATCTTGAACCAGAAGAGACTCAGAATATCAAAAGCAATCATAGGAAACAAAGGACAGGCAGGTGGTATCACAATCCCTGTCTTGACTTTATACTATAAAGCTGCACGGATAAAATGAGCATGATACTAACCCTAAAGACAGACCTGAGAACGAGGGAGATGGCTCAGTGGAGTAAGGGCTTCCCTGGCAAGCACAAGGTCTGAGTTCAATCCTCATTTCTACAAAAACACAAAGGCAGACCTGAGGATCAAAGGAACAGGCAGGCACTGGTGCCCTGCGCTGTGTTCCTCACTCGGATTTCCAGCTCTTCTGCATGGTTGCCTTTTGTGTTCTCAATGCTACTTTTATTTAGCAGCTGCCCAGTAAATGCTAACTCTAGAGAGGAGAAAGGGCAGAAGAGTCCTCCTGCTGGTCTCTGAGTCTGAGACTTTATTAAATAGGTTTATTTGTAGAATTAGCATCACATTTAGTATATTTAATATATAATGAGGAAAGAATAGTAATTTAATATAGTTATAAAGGAGAAATATCACTGAGGAAGAAACTGTTCATGATGAGAAATTGTTCTTGGAACTAAGGTCACTGAAATTACAATAGATAAACATGCATTTTATCATCAAATTACTTTCCCAGTGTATTTGAAATGCTTAGGGCTATGGCACTAATTAACTTTAGGCTTTTCTTTGTATGGAGACAGCTTAGTTAATTGAATCAATGATGGTGTATATTAATTATTGCTCACGATTAAACAATTTAGGGAGCACTTATCCTTCTTTTGGAAATTTATTTATAGTATGAGCTAAGGTGGCAAGATTAGTTACCTGAAAATTATGTAAGCTGCTGAGGAGCCTCTTCCCTTTCTGCTGTTTGTTGTCAGCCATAATCTGTATAAAAAGGTGGGGCTCTTGTGTGATGCGATTCAATTTGGCTTCATGTAGCAAAGCCTCTGGCAGAACAATCAGAACTTTTCCTATGGCAAAACTTACACATGTATGTAGTGTTCATGCTTCTAATATTACATTTGGATCTGCTGTTGTTGGCACATGGTTTGAGGGTCCCTCAAAGCTCATTTATTAAAGTGTTAGGCCCCAGGGTCTCAGAACTGGAGTGTGGAATGTTTAATTGTTTCGTACCAGTGGCAGGTTCTTGTGGCAGTGGGGCTGTGCTTTTTGAAAGGATCAGTTTCCCATGCATCCCCATCAGCAGTTCTTGCAAGACCGGTATCAGAAAGGAGAGGCGTGGTTTTGCCCTGTGTTTCTTGTTTCCTGATTTGAGAAGCAATATTTTCTTCTTCACACTCACCACTGTAGCTCTATACTCAACTAAGTCATTTGGACTCTCAGCCTACAGACTTGCAAGCCAAATATACCTCATCATATATTATAGTAAAACTATAATATATGCCAAGTACTTGTTTATAATGAAGAAAAGTTGACTAGTGGAGTCTCTCATCCAAAAAGTACTTCAATTTGGTCTAGGGGTTCCTTGAATTAAGCTTCACTCACAAAGCAATAATAGCATAAAATAAACTGATTATCAGAATTGTTAAAATTCAAGTAAGTCAGTAATATGATTTGATCTCAAGAGCCTCTCAATTCCACAGAAACATATTTTTGTTTTCAGATACTATATTTTCTGTGTCTTGACATGAATTAATGTATCAATATGTTTCAAAAGTGTAACTAATCTATCTGCCACAAATTTCTTCCACAGGCCCTCATATTTATTAATCATTAATTACTCATTGAAAACCTATAAAGTGTGAGCATGGGTTATTGTTAAGAGAAGGCTAAGTAACCTATGCCTCAAACCATTTGTATTCTTTTTGGGGGGGAGGCAGTAGAGATCGGGGATTGAGCTCAGGCCTTGCACTTTCCAGGGAAGTGCTTATTCCACTGAGCCATCTCGCTGGCCCCTCCATTTGTATTTTTGAGCATGAGTAAAATTAAAATGAACAAAGTTCATTATGCAAGACATAGATGCAAAGGCTGGAGAAAAGAGAGAAAATTTTCTGGGTGAGGTTGGTACCAATATATAAGAAGTTGGTAAAGCCTGAGGAGATAGCTCAAGGGCATGAGTGCCTGCCTGGCAAGCCTAAGGTCGATAGCTCAATCCCCAGCACCACCAAAAAGAAAAAAAAAAGAAGTTGGTAAACGAACTTGCCAACTCATTATTGTGATGAATTCTGGAGGTCTACAAACCTAATGATCTATGATGGAGCGTAACTAGTTAAGATGAGAGAACTCTCACAATAGCTTTAGCCACCACAGCTCTTAAAAACATTAACACAAATTAACCTTAGATCTCATAATAATTCATCCTGATTTGTTAATTACTTTCCACTCTTAAATATATCATTGCATGATTGAGGACATAAGAACATTTGGGCAGGTGACTGGGCACTTTGGAAATAATTGGCTCTTAAACCGGCAATGATTACACTGCAAAAAGGGGGAGATGATTATTTCTGTATGGGCTGGGAGCTTTGCACAGAAGTCATAATCCACACGCCGGCTTTTATTAACATTCTATTTGATCACTGGGATGTCTGAAAGTGGGCTGAAGAGGGGAGGTTCTGATATTCTTCCTTGTCCTCCAACACTGTCAAACCTTGCTGGATCGCCTGCCCTATTATCACCTTCTAATAAGAGAGGAAGTGAACATCAGGCCTCATACTGGAAGCAGGCTGCTTACATTATTCTAGATGAAATGTGTTCTTTCCTAAAGCACTCTAGGCTGCAGCTGCCTCCCAGCTGAGCACTAATTCCACAAGTGAACAGGCAGGCTTTACTGATAGACCAGCCTGTTTATAATACTCCGCTTAATTGCCCTGCAGATAGAAGCCAGGTCTATTCTATACATCTTTAAACTACAATGGTACCCAGAAAGAATTATAATAATACCCAACATAATAGTTACCCAAAGACAGATAATGCCATATAAAGAATATTTAGTAACTGCATTATGATTATGTTACTGCGGTGAGACATTATATTGCTAGGAGCAATTACAGCTTGCAATACATAAGAACAGTGACTTTAAATGAATTGAGGAGGCTGAAGTGTCTGCCTGTATCCGTATGTGGAGGAGGAGCAGTAGGTGTTTTTCAGGGAGGGGTGGAAGCTGGAGCCTAGCTTAACCCTTCATACAAAAGGCGACATTTTGTATGTGTAACACTTTGATTTTTCAAAGAAAAAAAATCATTATAAGAAAGCAACAGTAAACCAAAATTGCTTTGAAGGGAGGACTGTAGAATGGTTTTCCTTTCTTATTAATTCTTCAAAGATAAAGATTAAAAGAAGAGTAATAAACAAGGACGTTTTTACAAAAGACTGGTGCTTTAACCTCCAATAGTGGTCAAGGACGTTTGTGTGAAAATGGAGGTGTAGACATTATGACACATTACTCTCCTGTAATGTGGAGAGTAAAGGCGTGGAAACGGTAAAGCTAGGGGCAGAACTCACAGTGTGTTTGACTCTTGTTCTTCCCAGAAGTAATGAAGAAATAAGAAAAGTCTTCCAAAAGAATACCTTCCACTTTTGCTATAGTAAAAATATCTGATAACTTCTCCCAGTAGAATTATCATCATTTTTATTTTATCTGACCTACTCCCTAAATGCCACGAACAAAACACACACATAAATCTTGTAGGAGTCCCTGTTTCCAGGCCCGGGGCTCTGCACTCGCCAGACTCCCCCTGTTCACCAGCCCTGCGAGCCTTCTTCAATGTTCAATTTAAGAGATATTGGTTTGCGCCACCCAAAATCTCCCTACCCTGAGTGAATCTTCAAACAGATCCCAGTTTATTGCTCAGATAGACATTGGGCAAGTGGTGGTGTTAATGAAGGATTTAGGTAATTAAGTATCCAAATTAAACACACATAAAGTATGGATGGTGCTTCAGTCCTAGTGAGTTCAAAGTGAGCCAAGCAAATGTAGGGAAAATTTTCCCCTAGAAAGTAAATAGCAGCCTCACCCACACAAGTGTCCCTCCATTAGCCCCACACAAGGTCTCTAACACTGCCAACTGTTTTGACTCCCAGAGATAGGATGTTAGTTTACTTTTACAGACTCACAAAATGTCTCATACCTTGGTTCTTAAACTAGCTGTGAATGGTATACTCTCCTCAGCTCTGTTGCTTCACTTTTTCATTTATTTTTAGTTTTAAATTTCCAAATTTTGTTCACATTAGAACACATTTATGAAGTGATTCACTGTTTTCTTGTGAAGCATAATGCTTTATTTTCTCTAAATTACAGTAAAAGAAGTTGGAGTTCAGTTTTCAAAAATTAACAAATACCACTAACGAAGCATAAGACTTTATCAATGTCAGTTACATTTTGGATACTATACTAGTAAATCCAATTGAACACAATATTGGAGTGCACAGTGTCAATGAACATTTCTAAGATGTATTTCTGAACATGTGTGAAATGTGTATTAGTCCAGTGAGCATGTGGGAGCACACAAAGAATCTGGGTTCCCCTGCTTTTAAAATGCTGGTTTCATCTCCAATCAGTTGTGTGGCATTGTATCTCACATCTCTATGCTCTAAGTACCTCACTAGTAAATTGTGTATCTATTTTGATCTAATAGAGTTTTATTAATATATTAAATGAGGCATTGACAGTAGTCAGTGCCCAGCATACAGTAAACTTCTAAAACCAAAAATCTGTTAAGAGTTCTTAAAAGCAAGACAATTTATCAAGTCAGTAGTGCTACCAGAATATATACTTGTAGAGAATAAGAGTATCAGAAGCCCCAGTTTTTTTAAAAAACAGAAAGACACTTGCCCTGCAATTGTGCCAAGATGCTTTCTGCAAATGTTGAGTGAGAAGGACAGCATCTCCCCAGGCTCCCAGGCACTGAGCAGCCTTTGCATCCAGTCCGAGTAATCTCTGATGAAGGCTTTAGATGGCAGTGAAGATCATCACTGGAAAGTTCAGTGTTTACCTAAGTTCCACTTTTTCATAAACTTGAACAGTATCTTAAAAGTCATGAAATGTAATTTTTCTTCACTTTTCCACTTAAAAAGTTCTTTTTGAAAGCTTTCAACTTTGCATTGAGTAAAAAGTGTTAAGGCATAATATCTCTCTTTCTCTCTCTCTCTTTTTTTGTTTTTGTTTTTCTTTTTGAGACAAAGTCCTCTTATGCAGTTCAGGCTAGTTGTGAACTCACTGCATAACTCAGGCTGGCCTCAAACTTGCTGTGTTCCTCATGCCTCAGCCTTCCAAGTGCTGGGATTATATTCATGTACCACTACACCTGGCATGGCATGGTGCTTTTCAATGATATGATCATTGTCAATTAATCAAAGAACATATTTAAAATTGTGAAAAGCATGAGCAGCCACAATTAACATGGAAAATTTTAGGAGGTGAACATCATGCAAATGTATTGGGTGACATGGTAAAATAGAGAAAGGAACAATTGGGAAAGTTTTCAGGATCCAAATGATGAAGGTTTTTGTGCTATTTAATGAGAAGTTTTCTTGCTACCAATTTTTTTTCACTCCACACATATTCATATATTTGTTTTTGCTTTGTGTTTTTGTCCAGAGAAAGATGTAGACATATTTTTGGAAGCTGCCTTCTGAAACCCTACTGACGAACCACTGAACCTACCATGGCAAATACCCAAGATTGAAGGAATACTATCCTTAACTCTAACTCCTGTGCAGTAGGGTTCCTGTTGATTTAATAAATTATAACTGTGAGATTGCTCCTCTTGATACACATGAGAATGGGGCCTGGGGGTACTCATACTCATGTTGATACTGATATAATACTGGAAACTTTATGGCTGGACTACAATTAAAAATAGTTTTGTTAAGAAGAGTTCTTTTGGGGATAGGGAGATGGCTCAGTAGAATAAGCGCTTCCCTGGCAAGTGCAAGGGCCTGAGTTCAATCCCCAATTCCACAAAAGAAAAAAAAAAAAAAGAGCCCTTGGCCCTTGCCTCCCTCCACTCCTTCCTATTTCATCATACCTATGCCATGGATTTCCAGCATCCTTACACTGAGGAGCATGCATTGGGAAACAAAGAAGAAAATTTTTTTTTTCTTTTCTTTTTAATTTCATTATTTATTTATTTACTTTTTGGCAGAACCGGGCATTGAACTCAGACTCTTGCGCTTGTCAAGGAAGTACTTATTCTACTGAGCCATCTCCCCAGCCCGATTTAATTTATTTTAGTTAGTCGGTTTCTTATATCTTTACCAAACTTCATTAATGACCATCTGGAGTCCAATTAAGAAAATATGAAAGGGAATAAATTTTGGGAATTCTCTTTTTATGTCTATCACCAGTTAACAATGAGATTGTTATTGGAAGTCTAAGAGATCATCTTTTGCTTTTTCTCCTTAACTCAGATTCATTCCAGTAAGAAAACACAAATATCATATCTGTTTTAATGTAAAAATACTAACACATCACTCTTGCTTGTCATGTATGTTTCCGGGTGGTCCGGGGTGCCAGTGAACCTACAGAGAGTAAACATTTGTTTGTGTGATATCCATATTAAAATAATTCATTTACTTGGTCTTTCTTCCTGTTCCCACTAGACTGCAAGATCCTTGCAGGTAAGCTCCAGTGTCCAAAGCCTCAGTATTTGCAAAAATATAGCACAGCATAATAGCACAAGTAGCAAGTGTTAAAAAGCATTTAACAATTGGCCAGCATGTTGTATCAGCCTTGTGCTAAAATAAAATGTCTTCCCTTACTTCTTATTTTTGTAGCATTTTCATAAAATGACAATATTTCTGTTCCTTTAAAACAAATCAAATGAATAAAGCCTGCATTGGTATGATTAAATACTGTGCATTTTATTTTCCAGATGGAATTTTTTACACAACATTTTATCCAATTATAAAATCCTTAAAGGACTATTCCAAAATAGTGTAGGTTGATGTATTGTCACAGAAAATATTCAAC
The DNA here is from genome assembly GCA_004027165.1 of Ctenomys sociabilis. Lineage (NCBI taxonomy): Eukaryota > Metazoa > Chordata > Mammalia > Rodentia > Ctenomyidae > Ctenomys > Ctenomys sociabilis. The sequence continues at coordinate 7,231 of PVKA01031716.1, read as the reverse complement.
TTTTCAAAGACCACATTTAGAAATACCCCTTATATTCTTATTTAGCTAGCGTTTGCCTTTCACGACTAACCAGCGGAATGAACTCAAAAGCCTAGACTGGTACAAGCTGAAATCATAACTTACAGACTCTTGTGAGTCCTACTTTTTTGGTTTCACATTAAAGTTTTGAAACTGAATCATTATCGATGGACGCAGACTTGACTTTTTAAGCATGTGCATCCCCAATTCCCTTTCAATATAGGAGTCAATAGAAAGCAACATTGGAATTTACACAAGATTAGGATCTACCTAACAATACTATAACAATTCAATGGTTCATATATAAATATACAGGGATATAGTAATAATATAGGAAAGAATTTAAACATAGTCTGAATTATTGATTTGTATTGATCTGTCTTTTCTTCCTTCATAAAATAATCTAAATCTTCATTTTAATTATTCTATCTCATTTTTTCCCTAAATAAAGTAACTTTCTGGAACTGCAAATGGGGGTGATAGAGTGGATGGCTCCCATAAGGTAAAAAGTTCTGCCCTGAGGCAGAAAATGCAGACGAACACAACACACTTTACGTATGTGATTTCAATGATGGAGCAGTGAAAGGCACGCTGGTTTGGTTTTCAGGAATGTTGCAATGAACTTAATTCCAGGTCAAAATGTGCCCAGGCTGGATAGGGTATCCCTTACCATTCCTGAGTAGCGTGATTAGGAAAGAACAGATAAGGCATTCATTAAGACGAACATTAGGACAAAAATAAATAAACTGGAGGAACAATCATGCACAGAGCAAAGTAATACCATTTTACACAGAAAATTAACAAGCTGTGGTTATGATTAAATGAAGAAATACAGCAGTATTTTAAGAAAAATGACACCAGAAATACATCGGTTCCCACTCAAGCTCCTAACATATGTAATGTAATTCTCAGGTACATGTTAACATTTTTGTGTTTGCACATTATAACTTTATATAAGAACACATGTTTTACAGTTGAAAGAGAGAATAGTTTTTTTTTTTTTTTTTTTTTTTTTGGTTTTTTCGGTGCAGGGTCTCCCTATGCATGCAGCCCACATTCATAGTGATCTTCCTGCTTTTTGCCTCCCATGTGCTGGGATTACAGGCACACGCCACCACGCCCGGATTGCATCGCCTGCTCAGTGCACCCGAAGGCGGGGCCGGCGCGGCTTGGGGAACCAAGGATGGAACACTGGTCCCTGAGCTTTCTTTTTATAACTTTTTTTCTTTTTTTTTGGTGCAACAATATCACCTGATCATTGAGTTTTCAGAATTAAAACAAAGAAATGTTCCTGCTTTCTCTTTCACACCATTTACATCATACCAGAAAAGATTCTTGTTGCTGGCCAGATAGCGCAGAGGACTAAAGTGCATGCTTAGGCAGGTGCAGGGACCAGGTTCAGTCTCAGGGATGCCCTGACGGCCCTGCACCCGGGTGCACTGAGAGGACCACTGAGGGCGTCATGGTGCGCACCTTAATCCCAGCACTTGGGAGGCTGAAAACAGGAGGGTCACTAGGAACCCGATCTATGTAGTGAGAACCTATAGACCCTGTACTAAATACAGAAAAAAATGTTTCTCAGAAAACTAATCAATTTCAAAATAACTTTTTCAACTTAGAAACATTATATACTTGGTATCTGCTTTCCAGAGGTCAGCATTAAAACAAATACCCAATTGATTATCTTATTAAAAACATGCATACACAATTAAAGACTGTAATTTGATTGGTATTTAAATTATACTTACTTTGAATGGATAAAATATCAATAGTCCAGACAAAACTGCATCTTATTAGAATAGAAATAGCCACTATCAGTTATCATTAGTATAGTTATTTATTGTTGTCAGAGTTATTAGCTTTTGAAATTGTATCTTTAAAATTTTAGAGACGTTGAGCAATACACCTTTAGTAGTGGAGAACCCATCCTGCATGCTGTTTCATGTCAACAGCTGTGCTTTTAAATAACATTAACTGTCTCTATTACTTTTCTTTCATTGCTGGGCAAATACCTGACACTGAAAATGAAGGAAGGAAAGGTTCATTTAGGTCACAGTTTCTGGAGGTTTCAGTCTACACACAGCTGGCTCCAAGGCAGAGCGGCAAGCGGCAGAGAGCAAACTTTCATGGTGTCAGCAATGAGCAAGAGAGCAAAAATATGGAGAAGTAGCAGCAACAATGGCTACAGAGAGCGAGCCCATTTCCCTTAAGTTGCATTCAGGTTATATGCCCCAGGCTGGGTGAACTATTCACACCCATAATCCCAGCAATCTCAGCCTTGACCATGAAGTAACCTCGGACTCTAGAAGTCCCTGTCCGATGACTACATGAGGCTTTGGGGAGACAAATAGACACATACCATAGCAATAACAGAGTATTTCTATTAAGTTGAGTGCCAGAAATATGACCAATCTCTCAACTACATTATCTCTCATCATAATCACCCTATATTTACAGATGTTGAAGCTGAACATCTGAGAGACTTTAGGCACATTGCACAAGGTCACAGTGACAGTGAGTGACCTTTGGTATGTAATTCAGACTTCATTTATCTACTCTTAAGTATAGCAGACTTGAAACATAATGGATGACTCATCAGAAAATAACAATAGTCCTCAATTATTTTACTTTCTGACACTGACTCTAACTCGGAAGTCAAGAATCTAACAGAAGACATTTCATGCTGGTAGAAAACACGCCATCGTACTGCTACAGAATTGACAATGATTTTTAAGATGACTGAGTATGAAATCTTTAGCATTCCAGATGAAGAAACCGAAGATTTGAAAATTTGTTGCTGTAGTAAAACACTCAGATATTTAAAGATTGTGCACCCATGTTTTAATTCTCCACACTATTTTTTTCATAATCTATTAATCTATCTATGTATCTATCTATGTATCTATCTATGTATCTATCTATGTATCTATCTATGTATCTATCTATGTATCTATCTATGTATCTATGTATCTATCTATCTATCTATCTATCTATCTATCTATCTATCTATCTATCTTTCTATCTATCTATCTTTTTTTTTTTTTTTTTTGCGGAACCAGGATTGAACTCAGGCCCTTGAACTTGCCAGGGAAGTACTTATTCTACTGAGCCATCTCCCCAGCCCCATTCTTCTCATAATATTGCGCTCTGATAATTTTCCTTATTTTTTTTTCTAACAGTGCATGTTTTCAGTACATCGTGGTTGCCCTCATTGTAGGGATTTAATATATGCAATAACAGCTGAATTATCCCCCCCTTCCCCCAGTGGCCCTCCATTTCATGTCTCCTTCTCATTTGGAAAACAAAAAGTAATTCCCTGTTTTCTATTACAATAGTTGTCCTTTATCTTGGTCTTTAATTTAGTCATACTGGGTTTCTCATATAGGAGAAATCATACTAGTACGTTTTCATCAGTGTCACTGTTGTATATCAAGCATGAGAGATATTGTGAGCCTGTTTTAAAACAGAAGATATACTCGCACAGCACATGAAGATTAACCATTCTCAAGAATCTGAAGGACAGAAACTCACGTACCACGTCACCACTGAGAAGCACAGATAAAGTTACAACAAATGGGTAAGAGTGGTAGTTCAGTGACATTAGACAGTGATTTAATGGTTGTAATATAAATTGCCAAGATTTTAGCATTTGATAATTAAGATAATCTAGTAGTATGATTTTTTTATTTTTAAAGATTTATAATGCATAAAGTGATAATGGTATATATATATATATATATATATATATATATATATATATATATATATAATATTCTATAAATATGAGTCATGGATTGAATCTCATTAAATAGTATCAGTGTGTATTACAACAGAACTAAGAGATGTAAATGTTTTATTGTAGCACATAAACATAATTAGTGAAAAATATATGGAGATACTTTTTCTAAAAACAATTATAGAATCTGTTATCACAGAAGTTCAATCCCTCCATTCTTAAATATAAAATATTTTAAGTATTTGACTCTATTTATGGACCTCTTACTCATGACTGAAAATTCTTGTATATTGCAAACTAAGGAACACGTGATGTCTGCTCGTCCTGCTCAGTACTTTGCTATTGTTGCTGTTACCAGGAATTAAAGTCAAGACCTCTTATGTGCCAGGCAGGTGCTGTGCCACTGAGCTACATCCCAGCCACCTGCTCAGTACTTTCTCTGGGAATGTTCTTTATTCATGTTCCAGCTATTGGAAAAGTTACTTAGAAATATTCTACATCCTTTACCCCATCTTTATACTAAAACACATGCAAACTAAAAATACAAGTTATTGCCAATGGAGTATCTGAAAACCCTTTGTGTTTTACTATTTATATACACAGATCAGTACCTTGAAATAAGAATTAGCATATGCACACACTTGTTTACATATGTAATTGTGCTTGCTTAATGAAAATATTAATGAAATCACATCACTGGAGCAGTATGGATAACCTTGGAAAAAAGTTTCAAGATAATTTATTTCAGAGATGGAAAATATGAAGGAGAGAGCAGGTTGCTGACTTGTTCTGCAGATTCTTTCCCCTTTGTTCTGAGGCTGTTGCTGTGAGTGAACAGCACACCGCTGCTCAGTGCTTGGAGCTGTGGAATCAGGTGCCACGTTGCAGAAGCTCTCTGTATTTGTTACATTACACAGCAGGCAAAAGTCAACTGCATGCAGATAGGAGACTAAGGCCCAGGAAGAGTACATGTGTCACTCACTCTTCTCTTGTTGCTGGGACAAAATACCCAACACCAAAAATGAAGGAAGTCAAGGTTTATTCACCTCACAGTCACTGGAGGTTGCAGTCCATACTTGGCTGGCTCCAGAGCAGAGTGACAAGAGGCAGAGGGCAAATTTTCATGGCAGTGTCAAAGAGCAGATAGCAAAGGGGGTGGAAGCAGCTCAGGCAGCGAGCTGGCCTCTCTCCCCATCTACATCATAATGCGGACTGCCTGCCCCAGAGCATGTGCAGTGCCTACACCCACAATAATCAATCACAACCCCAGAAGCCACTCCGTGACTGCCCGAGGCTTTGGGGGAACACCTACCCACAAACCAGAACATACGCTCATATGTATGTAAGATAATCATGACAAAAATTTTTCTTCTGAGTCAGAGGCTAGGTTAAATGAATTGAATTTACATCATTTTAGATGTCCTACTGTTAAAGTGAATTTTAGAAAATAATCCTTTAGGAGGTCTTCATTTGCAAAAAAAATTCACTTATAATCAAAAAAAATTCCTTGATAATCATTTTTTTCAACCTGTAAAGAATCACTCTTTCGCAATGTGTGTAGTCACACATATAAAACTTACCAAGCATATGTGTCATACGCATTTACAAATATATGCAAAACTGCAAATGTAAGCACAATTGACATTACATTGCTTTTTCTACCTGCATAAAAAATACTATACTGATTTTAGTGCTTTTCTTCTAAAGATAACAATATTATAAAAAAAATCACACAGAACTTCCCAGTTTTCTCTTGTTTGTATCCAATTGATCATAGCGTAGTCATCCTCACCTTGTTGAGGAAGATATGTACACATAATAGACGGCTTCTGCTGGCACCAAAACATGATATTTGATTATAGTGACATCTGAATATGGGAAGCCCTTGTGTACCACTATAGCTATTAAGAAAATAACACATTAAAGACTGGGAAAATGCCTACAAGTGCAACAGCATCATATCACAGCAGTATGTATGTACCCACACTGATAGCAGCACAACCAGTGATAGATACATCTTGGAAACAATGCAAATACTCATTGACTGAAAAATGGATAAAAGATGTGGTCTTTTTGTACAATGGATTAGTACTCTGGGATAGAGGCAAATGGACACAAGTAGAGACCATACTCAAGTAAAATGACCCAGAGTTGCTTCTGTCAACATCTTATTGTCTCCAAAGTGTGAGAAGCTGAAAACACAAATAAGGGCAAAAAAGTACAATAGATACAGTGAAAGGGGAAGAAACAGCTCAAACAGAAAGAACAACTGGGATGGGGGAAAGGAGAAAAGAAGAAAGGGGAAAAAAGGAGAGACATGTATATACGCACAAGGTGGCTGAGATAATTGCATTTATTTAATTCATTGTTTGAAATGAGAAATTAGAGCTTATATTGTTAGATTAACTTTGCCTGCCTATGTTTTATAATTTAAGCAACTACTTTAAAGATAAGAATATGTTATATAATAAACATTGTTAATTTCTTGTCATCTTGTTTTGAAATTCTGTATCATTTTCATTGTTTTTTTCTCCCTTTAATATAAAACTGTTTTAGTGCATATTCTTTTTTTAATTTTTTTTTTATACTTTAGGAAAAGATCTACAGAGTGTTCAGGGTCTCACTACTAGATCGGACTTGTAGTGATCCACCTGTTTACAGCCTTCCAAGAGCTGGGATTACAGGCACATGCCACCATAGAGCACCTTATGTTCAATCATAGAATAGCAAAAATAAAAAGTTGTTCTTTTGATATATTTGTCAGTTAATTTATACCCAGCATCTCTTACTAGGAGAAATCTGATTATTAGCTTTTTATATAAATTAGAAACATCAATACCACTCTAAATACAAGAAAACGTGTATTATAGGTTAAAAGATAGCTAATAGTTTCACTTTTTAAGTGGTGACCAAATTAACCAGGGAATAAATCATGTGATGTTGAGACAAGAAGTTGGGAAAACTAGTGGTCTGGTTCTAGCACAAGTCCGAAGTCCCGAGAACAGGGGTTGCCAAAGGCATCACTTCTAGTCTGAATGGGAAGACTTGGGGACCAGGGGCAGCCACTCCTAAGGGCTCTGTCACGGAAGCATGTCGGTCCTTTCTGTCCAGGTCACACACGCAGTGGCACGGATGAATCCCACTCAGGCTGTGAGGGGGACCACCCTCCTCCACCACCAAAAGCAAATGTTATTAGTTACAAAGCTAAGGCAATTTTTCTGGCACTTTGCTTATTTTTTCATTATTTTTTAGTTTGTCATATTTCTAGTTTAGAACAAGTTTATTAGAGTTAAATAAATGTGCACATCTGTCTGTCTGTCTATCTACCTGTCTATCCATCTATCTAACACTATCTATATCCTTACTTTTATTTCCTCTGCTATAGATTTTGGTTAATAGGAAACATGTACCTCTTCTCTTTTCTAATTCAATTATGGTGATTTCTGAATGTTCATTGTAAACCTAACACTGCTAATT